>JABSTB010000598.1:0-21435 GCA_013756995.1 Neonectria neomacrospora | reverse complement strand
TCGCTGCGCCAGGCCGGCTCCGTCTCTGGCCCAGCCTCTGGCGCGCCCTCTGGCTCTCGCTCTAGCTCCCATCACCACCCGGACGAACTGCACATGTCGGGCCTGAGCCAACCCGTTGCCCCAATGTCCATGTCCCCCCAGGACTACGACTACGACTACCCGCCCCAGATCAAGCTCGAGCAGTCCTCCCCCAACCCTAACCCTCACTCTCACGCCAATCCTAATCCCCATCCGCCCTTCGTCTCCAGCTCCAGTGCTGCCAGCTCGGTGCCCAACGTCCTCCAGCCCGCCGGTGGCCTGAACGCCCGTCCCCCAGCCTCGCCCAATTTCTCGACGACGCCAGCGACGATGCACCAACCGCAGCCGCCCTCTGCCTCCTCCGTTTCCTCCGCTTCGTCTGCCGCCGCTCATCAACAGCCCCAACACCACCATCATCAATCGCAGTCCCAGCTGCCCTACTCTTCCACGGGCTCGTCCTCCAAACCCAGTCTGAGCATGTCTCACAGCTACTCCCGCTCCAGTCCGGCAGCCGCCTATGAGGGCTCATCTAGCTACCACGCCTACACACCCACCACCCCCGGCGGCGCCTCCCAGCTCATGTCCCCTTCCGATCCCTCCAAGTACAATGCCCCGGGCTCCCAGCGCAACATTTCAAACACCCCGCTCGGCCTCGCTGATATCCGGCCTCGAGCCGACTCGAGCATGTCCGATGGTGCCCATGGCCCTCTAGGATACGACCTCGCCAATGCCCAGCCCGGTACCAGCAATTACTTGGCTCCCTGGGCCATCTATGCCTTTGACTGGTGCAAGTGGGCGCCTCAGGGTAACAGCGCTGGAAAGTTGGCAGTGGGAAGCTACCTTGAGGATGGCCATAACTTTGTGCGTTTCTACGACGCCTCTTAACTCCATACGTCCTCGCCTTCATACTAATATTCTGCTCCAGATCCAAATCCTCGACAGTCAACTCACTCCGACCCCTCAGGACGTCTACACCCCGGGCTCCTCCAAGTATAATCTCGAGTTCACAAAGGTTGCCGAAGCGACGCACTCCTACCCCGTCACCCGTCTCCTGTGGGAGCCGCCCTCCTCCCAGAAGCAGTCTACCGACCTGCTCGCAACATCGGGCGACCATTTGCGACTCTGGTCTCTCCCTTCCGAAACCCCTGCGACCCCTGGAAATACCATTACTCGTCCAGGCCGTGACGCTGGTGTCGCCAAGCTGACCCCGCTGGCCCTGCTCTCCAACTCGAAAACCCCAGATCACACTGCGCCACTCACCTCCCTCGACTGGAACACTGTATCCCCGAACCTGATCATCACCTCTAGCATAGATACGACCTGCACCATCTGGGACATCCCCTCGTTGACCGCCAAGACCCAACTCATTGCTCACGACAAGGAGGTCTACGATGTCCGATTCTGCGCCAAGAGCGTAGATGTTTTTGTCAGCTGTGGCCAAGATGGAAGCGTCCGAATGTTTGATCTGCGAAGCCTCGAGCACTCGACCATCATCTACGAGCCGACTGGAAAGGAGGAGAGGGGTATGTTGACATGTCCCCCTTAGCGGCGCCAGTGCTAGACACAGCTACTAATACCCGTGATAGATCCCAACGGCGGCCGTATCAGCCCGACCCTTGCGCAACAGACCATGGCAAACCCTCCACCTCTCCTGCGGCTGGCGACCTCTCCACATGATACCCACCTCTTGGCCACCTTTGCCCAAGATTCCAATATCATACGCATCCTCGATGTACGACAGCCTGGCCAGGCCCTCCTCGAGCTCCGTGGCCATGGCGGCTCTGTCAACTCCATTGAGTGGTCGCCGCTGAAGAGGGGAACATTGGCGTCTGGAGGCGACGATTGCCAGGTCCTCATCTGGGATCTCCTCAACAACAACCCTTCCTTGGGCGGTCCCCCTATCAATGGCGCTCCTCCACAAGACAACCACCGCAGCCCCGTGGCAAGCTGGCAGTGCGATTACGAGATTGGAAACCTCGGCTGGGTGCCCCATCTTCCCAATACCGACCGTGGCGAGTGGCTAGGAGTGAGTGCTGGGCGGGGCGTCTGGGGTACCCGTGTTATGTGAAGTCATCTTCAATGGATAGACTGATGTTCTTTGCGTCATACCGAACAGGCATGCCATAGATCGTATGTTGCGCTACTGCTCACTCTGAATCATGTAGAATTTGGCTGGTTGGGTCTGGTACAAGCATTGTGCGAAGTCCGGAGTTTTGAGGGGTTGGTTCGCAAGTCATATTCGAGCGAGGGTACTGGATAAAAATGAGGGATATGAGGGCAGTGGGCAGCATGATTCGGGGCGGCAGGCAATGGGATTTGAGATGAACGATGCCGATGTCGCGCTGAGGTCCTAGGTTAGGCTCGCCTACATGATCCAGATAACGACAGCAATGAGGATGGCTAGGATCCGGTTGGGGAATGGAGTATTTCGGGGGAGTTTGACACGACTTGCCATGTCTCTTCCGAGTCTTCCGTGTGGGAGAGGGAAAAAGCCTCGTTTCCCAATTGTCGATCTCCTCGCCTAACTTGGACGAGTAAGGTCACCAGGGCTGAAGGGGAGCCTGTTCTTGTTTGGCAATGCTGGAACCAGAACGTTGTCGCTATACTACCTAGACAGATTCGACATATGCTATGGGTGGTTTCCGCCAGAGCACAAGCATAGAGTACCTTGTGAGGAGGAGTATTGCTAGAGAGACGAACAAAAATACATCACCAAGACCTAATTTACTATGACACGTAAGATTTAAAATATGTAAAATGTGACGCAGAATTAGGTCTTAGGTATTTGTTTTTGTTCGTCCCCTAGCAATACTCAAAAGGAGTACGCTACGAAATGAAGGCGCTGCCAAGCTGGATATGGCCCCTTGTTTCCCTGTCTCCATGTGCGCAAGCAGGAGTCTGCTATAGCCGCGATTTAGACGGGCCCGTCTGTTCACTGTTCACTCTGATGACTGCCTTGCCTAAGATCTTGCGGCTGGAGAGATCCTTTAGTGCGCGAGGAACGCTTTCTAGACCGGGATAGCATTGGTAAACCGTTGGCTGGATTCGGCCGTCGTCGATGAGAGGCTGAAGTTCGTGCCAAATACGACGTCTTTCGTCGGGGTCTCTACGAAGAGACTCTCCATATCGCTGTCAATATTATGGTCAGAAGGCTCCCCGCATGCCGGATCGAGCTGTACCGACTCACATATCCAGTCAGAGTCGCCTGCTTCAGCAGCAACCGGTTCATGGCGATCTTCTCCATCTGACCGTCCCGCCCCGCGAAACCCGTGACGAGAACCCTGCCACGATGTGCGAGACACTTCAAAGTGCGATCAACGAGACCAACGGGGTCGAACACCACATCCACGCCTCTGCCATCCGTCTCCTCCAGAATGCGCTCCCACCAGTTGCCCTGTGAGTAGTTGACGCAAAGGCTCGCGCCGAGACCCTGGGCATATGTGCACTTCTCCGCGGAGCCGGCAGTTCCTAGTACACGGCAGCCCAAAGCCACGGCAATCTGCGTGGCCATTGTGCCTATGCCGCCAGCCGCAGAGTGAACAAGGACGGTCTCGCCGGCCTTCAGACCGCCACGAAGGACCAGCGCTCCGTAGGAGACGGGCAAAGTAGCGCCCAGTGCTGCAGCCTCGGTGAAGTCCCAAGATGCCGGCATCTTCTGGAGCGAGCCTGAGTCTTCTCGGATAACCAAGAACTCGCAATAGGAGCCGGGGCAGTCCCCAAAGACGGCATCGCCGGGTTGGAAAGACGAGGTACCCGGTGATGAGACGACGATGCCCGCAAATTCTAACCCCAGCGTGAAAGGGGGCCGCACCAGGTTCTTGTTGTTTTGATGCCGGCCTTGTGCCTATGATGTATCAGCAGGCCTGCACGTGAATATACCTACCTATATGGAAGTTTATTCATGACACGAAACACATACGTAGAGAATGTCGACAAAATTGACACCGGCTGCAACAACCTGAATGAGGATTTCACCCTCCCTTGGCTGCGGAGTCGGCGTATCTGAGACTCGGATCTCATCCAGAGAGTCGCAGAAATCGTGAATTACAACAGCCTTCATCATGACGGTCCGAGATTCTAACCGTCAATAAAGCATAGTAGGAATATTAAAGAAGGTATACTTATACATTACCCGTATTTGGTGTTCCTCGCTTGTTCTAGATAGCCCCGGGAGTTCGGTGAGGGGAAGACTCTAGTCCTCAGGAAGCAACATTTGCAGAATACCGTAACATGGACCCCCGAGCTCTATAACAGGGACCCCACGTCCAAAACTAAAGTCTCACCATAAGACCAAGGGATGTATTGTACGGCCAATCCGATCCCTAACCTAAACTCCAGCTATAACGTGAACACTGAATACTCTAACCTATCCTATACTCAAACCCCAACCATTGGGTTTTTTTCTTTAATACTTTCTTCGTTCAAAGTAGGCTTTGAAGAAACATACTACCTATTATTGTGAGACCTTAGCTAAGTCACTCGCAGGGATGTGTCTTGGTGACTGCAAATAGTAGACCTGTTGAGGCCGCTTTGCTATGTTAGCGGGGTCCCTGTTATGGAATCGCTGGTGCATGTTAGGGCAGTCATATTTGCAAGTGCCGGAAATCCATTTGCCGCGGGTACGAATGCATCCCTAGACTGAATCGTACAGTGTCTCGTGGTCGTTCCCACTCAGCTCTATCCTAGTAAGCACTGTACCAGTAAAGCCAGATCATGCATAATTTATTTGACCATGCTCAATGCAGAAGTCGCGTTGACTCTTTGTGCAAACGCCGAATCGCCGTCGTTTAGCCGGCCGCCTGCAGAGCTCTGACAGCATCGGGAAACTTAAGCTCAGGCGTCCCAGTTTCTTTGACGCTCGCCAACGCGCTCCTCTTCATCACCTTTCTTCAATCCTTTTTTCTCACTCCGCCATCAGTCGACGCTGCCTCTCTCCGCCAGCGGCTGCCGCCTCCTCGTGGCGGTTCCCTCCAAGACACCATGGCTTCCAACGACCGATCGCGCTTTGACGAATCCGAAGACGAGGAAGACTTCAACCCTGCACCGGCCGACCTGTCTGACGAGGAAGCCGGCGAAGATGATGCTGATCAGCAGCTAAGATCGGAGGCACGCGAAAGTAGCCCTGCTCCTCGCCGCGCCGCAGACGATGAAGAAGAAGAAGAAGGCGCAGATGAGGAGGAAGACGACGTCAGGCGCCCTGCTGCTGCTGTTGCTGACGACGACGATGATGATGACGAAGAGGAAGAAGACGAAGATGATGAAGACGATGTTCAGCAAGTAAGTTGCCCAATGCCCCTTGCCGCGAAATGCCTCAACGTTCTCTGTGTGCCGCCCTTTGCTGACTGTGATAACTTGTAGGGTCATCGTCGCAAGCGTCGTCGCGGCCGAGACACGCGCAATGCTTTCTTCGATATCGAGGCCGAAGTCGATGATGAAGATGAAGGAGAAGACGATGAGAAGGATGGCGAGGAGATCGGCGACTTCATTGACAACGCGCACATTGACGACATGGCCGACAGCGGTCGGAATGATGACCGACGACATCGCGAACTCGATCGCCGCCGAGAGATGGAGTCCAGCATGGACGCAGAGAAACAGGCAGAAATCCTGCGACAGCGATACGGCAACCGACGCTCTGCCAAAGGGTTTGGCGACGCGTCCGTTGTCCCCAAGCGCCTTCTCCTTCCTAGCGTCGATGACCCTAGCATTTGGGCTGTGAGGTGTAAGGAAGGCAAGGAGCGCGAAGTTGTCTTCTCGGTTATGAAGCGTATCGAGGAGCGGGCCGGAACCAAGGATGAGCTTGCCATCACTGCTGCTTTTGAGCGCGGAGGCAATGAGTCCGTCATGAAGGGCTTCATCTACGTCGAAGCCCAGAGACAGACGGATATTCTCAAGGCGCTTGACAGTATGCTCAACGTCTATCCGCACTCGAAGATGATTCTGGTCGAGATCAAGGACATGCCAGAGCTGCTCCGTGTCACAAAGACGCCAAACCTGGAGCCGGGTGCCTGGATTCGCCTAAAGAGACCCGCCAAGCACAACGGAGATCTGGCGCAGGTTCTCGATGTCACTGAAAACGGCCTAGAGGCGAGAGTTCGATTCATCCCTCGACTGGACTACGGCGTGCGCGATGAAGCCCTGTCACTCGACGGAAAGCGCAAGAGGCCATTCGGCCAGTCAGGAGGACCAAAGCCGCCCCAGAGGCTCTTCAGCGAGATTGAGGCCCGAAAGCGCCACCCTCGCCATATCCAGGGCAATCCCACCACCAACACCTGGTCGTACATGGGCGACGAATTCGAGAATGGTTTCCAGGTCAAGGACGTCAAGATTCAGCAGCTCGTTGTTACCGACGTGAACCCAACCCTGGAGGAGGTCACCCGATTCGCTTCGGGCGCCGAAGATGGTACCGAGAATCTCGATCTCAAGGCCTTGGCTGCTAGTCTGAAAGACAGCAACCACCTAGTAACATACCTCCCCGGCGACATCATCGAGGTGTACTCCGGCGAGCAAAAAGGCGTTGTGGGCAAGGCGACTAGCGTTCAGGGTGATATTGTCACTATGTCCGTCACAGAGGGCGATCTTGCGGGCCAGACAATCGAGGTGCCCATCAAGGGACTGCGCAAGCGGTTTAGGGTCGGTGACCATGTCAAGGTCATTGGAGGCAGCAGGTTCCGGGACGAGGTGGGAATGGTGGTCAAGATCTCCGAGGATCGTGTGACGCTCCTAACCGACCAAACCAACACGGAAGTGACGGTCTTTAGTAAGGATCTTCGCGAAGCCAGCGACATTGGTGGAGCCGGATCGCTTGGACAATTCGAGCTTCATGATCTAGTCCAGCTGGACCCTACGACAGTGGGTTGCATTGTCAAGGTGGACCGCGAGTCGCTCGTTGTCCTTGATCAGTTCGGCGACACGCGACAGGTGATGCCGTCACAAATCGCCAACAAGCTGCCGAAACGAAAGCAGGCTGTTGCCGCTGACCGCGACGGCTCCGAGATCCGACTAGAGGACGTGGTGAAGGAGTTTACTGGTCAACAACGGCAGGGAAAGATCATCCACATCCATCGATCCTATGTATTCTTGCACACCAATGACAGCAAGGAAAATGCAGGCGTCTTCGTCACCAAGGCAAGCATGGTCAACACGATCGCGGCCAAGGGTGGCCGAGTGAATGCTGCCTCTTCGGGACCTGACCTGAACACGATGAACCCAGCACTCAAGATCCACAAGAACGGAACCGAAAACAAACCTCAGCAGCCGGCCAAGATGTTTGGCCGTGACAAGGCCATTGACCAGACTGTTATTATCAAGAAGGGGGCCTACAAGGGCCTGCTGGGCATTGTCAAGGATACCACGGATACGCACGCGCGTGTTGAGCTACACACAAAGAGCAAGACTGTTACCGTGCCGCGTGACAGCCTTGCCTTCAAGAACAGGATGACCGGTGCTACGATTGATATCAACACTCGTGGCCGAGGTGGCCATATGGGAGGCGCGGGCCGAGGTGGAGGCGACAGAGTGCCGGGCTGGCAGGGAGGCTCTCGGACACCAATGGCCACGGGCAATTCGGATCGCGTCCCCGCCTGGGGATCACGAAGTAAGTACCGTAATGTTCTGAACATAGATCGTTTCCCCGCTAACAGGACCAGCACCGGCAGCAGGTGGGCGAACACCGGCGTGGAAGGCTCAGGATCTGTCCGGAGCCAGAACGCCTGCTTGGGCAGACGGCTCCAGGACTGTCAACCCCTACGACGGCAGTCGCACCGCCTATGGCGCTGGCTCGCGAACTCCTGCTTGGCAGTCGGGAGCGAGGACTCCAGCCCCTGGGGACGCGTTTGGTGCAGGATCTCGAACTCCCGCGTATGGTGGAGGCGACAGCTGGGCGTCGGGCTCCAAGACTCCTGCCTATGGCGCTTCGGCTCCCACTCCAGGAGCCAGTGGCAACGACACGTGGGGCTATACCCCTGGGGCTACTTCGTCTAATGCGTACGACGCTCCTACGCCAGGCGGCGCTCTCCTGGGAGCCCCTACGCCTGGTGCGATGAGCGCTCTCACACCAGGAGGCTACTCAGCACCTACACCTGCGGCGAACGCGCCGACCCCGGGAGGAGGCTGGCAGAGCGGCTGGGGCGCGGACTCGGCTCCAACGCCTTCAGCCGGAGCCCCCACGCCGGCAGCAAGCGGGTTCGCGGGATCAGGTGGCTACTACGGTGCTCCGACTCCGGCGGCCTACGGAGGGGCGCCGGAGACTCCTGCGGCAAGCGGGCCAAGGTACGCGGATGACGACGATGAATAATCGCTGATGGAGGGAGCGGATAGTAGTGGCGTCGATGGGGAAAGATGGGAGGCTGCACAATGGCGTTATGGGGGGTTGTACAATAGAACCTGTGTAAACAGACGAGCCGTTCGGCTCTTAGGAGCGGCGGCCGTCGTAGTTGCTGATCAAAATGAATCCAAGGTCGATTTGACTTGCGGTTGCTACTCACTGCCCTGTCACTGAGTCATAGCTCTAAATCGCTTCGAATAAACAGCAAAATAATATCATTTTTCAAGTCGGGCATTTGTTTCGCATGTCTTTCTACTGAGGTATTCCCGTAGCGGTGGTTGATTAGGACAGTCCATCTCTGGAGCCCGTGAGTTGCTGGTGCCTTATCGATACGACAGCCTCGGTTCAAGCAACATCAAAAAAGTTGACGAACATCCGCCGATCTACCCTCTCAACTGCCACAGGAAGCCACATGCTACACTGCCCCGAATTGTGTCTGCAAACCCCTCGTGAAAACCCCTCGACCAAGCCGAAACGATCCCTTATCCTCACCAATTGCATCTATTGGCGTGCTAGCGAGCAAATAGGTGTCGAAATGGCGTCACTCCCACAGATCCCGCGATTGCTGCTTGAGCGCATCCATCGAGTACCAATCCCAACCCGACCATCCAACGTGCGAGCTCTCTCGACCACAGCTTCAAGGCGCGCGGCCGCTTCCGCAAAACCTTCCGCGGCTCTCAATCGGACCAACGCGGCCTCGCGGAGCCGAGACGTCCCGAGCAAGCCATCACGAACTGCTCGGCCTTCACCACCGGGTTCAACGATCCGTATAACTCCTTCTGGGCCCAAGGTCTCCGGTCAGACCCCCACTCCCGCCCGTCCCGCTGCTCCTGGACTATCCCAGGACGCCATACGTGCTGCCGAGCTGCGAGAGGCGGCCCTCCGGACTGCACGATTGCGACGCGCCGGCCATCGCGAGGAGGCGGCCCTCGAGGCGCAAAAGAAGGAGCTTGCGAAGAAGGATTACAACAAGCGGTATAACAGCGCGGCGCGGAAATGGGTGTCGTCTATTATTGCGTTGCCGATCTTGCTTGTGACGAGCTACTACCTCTTCGATCGACGTGAGTTCCTTTTGACCCTAGGTCTGGAGTTGACGACTAACAGCTTGGTGATGGACAGTGGCTCTGGGTCATGCGGCGAAAGTTTTACCTAAAGACATGCGGCAAGATGATGAATAAATGCGAGGTATGGTTACGAGCATCAACGAACACCGGAGCCTCTATGGGGGTCGGGCGATGAGGCGAGACAGAGCGGCAGAGGTTGCGACGGATCTGAACCCAAAGAGTCGAATTCCTCATTTTCAGATGACTTGCGTTCGACGGGGAAGCGAAAGATGATTCCTCGTCATCTTCATCCCCGTGGCTCCCATTAGATGAAGTTCCGCTAGGTTCTCCCTACCACCGACAAATGCCTGCCCCAGTCACAACCCTTGAGTTTGGCGCTCCAAGGGATGATCCTCGAAGAATATCAGAACTGCCTAAGAGGCAAATCGCCTGGACAGAAACCAAGGACGTGAAGATGCCCAAAATTGTACGCATGCATGTTTGCTCCTTGTCGAGGTTTGGGGATGCCTACTACACACACAGGTGGCTGTAGTGGTTGGACATTTGGGAGCATCGTTGAGCAGGCGTGGAACGCCTACAGTAGAAGTCTACATGGCAGACTCAACGGCTGAAGAGACACTCACTTTAGTCCAGTCTATGTATGTAGGGCGGGGAAAGCAACATCAGTAGGTCACAGCCTTTCAAAACAGTCTTCAACAGCTGCGCTAGCAGCGGAAAGAAACTTGATAACGTTGCCTACCTTAGTTTGGAATATCTGGGTGTCTCGAATTTGTCAGCGTCCTCAAGGAGTCGCGGAGGCATGTCAACATCGCCGAACAACATCACGTCTGCATCTTTGTTTGCAGAAATGACCAAGATGTGATGGATCTTGCAGCCAACTGGCAGATGACGCAAGCAGAAATAACGAACACAAGACTGGCCGTTGGGGGCTGTTTCAAGGATCGACCCCCCTTCCCTTTCGCCTTCAATTGCGCAATCCGCATCACGCCTGACGAAGACGCAACCTGACCCCCATCCTAAGGCATGGAACTCTCGGATGTCTCACATTCGAGGCAGGATGCAGTAAGCAATGTCAAGAGCAAGCCGTATAAAAATGAGAGCCTCGGTTTTATGCTATTCATGTCCAGCATCGGAAACCTCTATGCCATATCGTCGTGACGCCGACGACACTCGATAATAGAATAGATGGCTGGCCAGGCCGCTCCAAACCCGGAGCTCCGCCCGTTGCTCCAGACGTCAGATCAGACGCGCTATGGCTCCAGCTCCGGCTCTTCGAAGGACGGAGATACCATCCGGACGTCCTCGGCGAGTTCCGTCGACGAAGGCGAGATTGGCGCAGGCGACACGAAACCGTCGCGCGCAGTCGAAGACGACGTCCTCCCCGAAACATCGCCCCTTGGACGAACCCTCACATGGCAGAGCGCGTACATCTTGGCGATATCGCGTGTCGTCGGCAGCGGCATCTTTGCTACGCCGGGTGCTATCGCCCAGTCTGTGGGAAGCGTTGGCCTTTCGCTTTCCCTGTGGGTTGTCGGCGCTGTGATAGCCGCGTGCGGCCTCTCCGTGGCCCTCGAGTACGGATGCATGCTTCCGCGTTCTGGAGGGAATAAGGTCTATCTCGAGTTTACTTATCGATACCCGCGGTTCCTTGCGTCGACGCTGTACGCAATCTACGCCGTGATGCTGGGCTTCACCGCCAGCAACTGCGTCGTCTTCAGTCGCTACGTGCTGTTCGCCCTGGGATTCCACGACGCGGGAGACTTCCTCTCGAAGGGCCTGGCTATCGGGCTTCTCACTGCCATCACAGTGATCCATGGCGTCTTTCCCAAGACCGGAATCAGAGTGCAGAACGTCCTCGGCTGGATCAAGATCGGCGTCATCTTGTTCATGATCCTCTCCGGCATCTACGTCGTCCTCTTCCGTCCCGCCACCGACGCCACGGCCGAGACAAGGAAGCAACTCTCCTGGGACAACCTCTGGAAGGACAGCAGCTGGAACTGGGGCATTATATCCACCTCGCTATTCAAGGTGTTCTACTCATATGCAGGACTCGACAACGTCAGCAATGTATTGAACGAGGTCAAGGACCCAGTGAGGACGCTGAGATCTGTGGCCATGACGGCGTTGGCCACGGCATGTAGCCTGTACTTTCTCATCAACGTGGCCTACTTCCTCGTTGTCCCCGTGGACGAGATCAGGGACAGCGGCGAGCTCATTGCGGCTCTCTTCTTTGAGCGTCTGTTTGGCGAGAACCTTGGGCGGACGATTTTACCCCTGGCTGTGGCGCTTTCTGCGGCCGGAAACGTCATGGTTGTGACGTTTGCTATGGTAAGTCTCCCTTCTAACTAAGTAGTCTTCACCTGTGAATCTTGGAGGGCTAACTGGGTCAATGTAGGCACGCGTCAAGCAAGAGATTGCCAGGCAGGGCTTCCTACCTTTCTCCGACCATCTCTCCTCGTCGAGGCCTTTCGACTCTCCTCTGGGCGGCTTTCTTGTCCACTATGTACCGTCCTTTCTTGTCATTGCTCTGCCGCCGTCCGGCACAGTCTACTCGTTCATCCTTGAAGTCGAGGGATATGCTGGCGAACTTGTGAGCCTCGCCGTAGCCGTGGGCCTTCTCAAGCTACGGTTCCAACGGCCCGATCTTAGTCGGCCATTCAAGGCTTGGATACCCGCGGTTCTGGTCAAGATAGTGCTGGCAGTCGCTCTGCTAGCTGCCCCCTTCTTCCGTCCTCCCGAAGGCTCCGAAAATGGCCTGTTCTATGCCACCTACGCACTTGTAGGGGTGACTATGTATGTCATATTCGTATGCCAGACGATCCCCTCTTCCTTCGCTGACCAAGTCGCTACAGTTTCGTCGTCGGGATTATTTACTGGTACGTATGGACAATAGCCATTCCTCGCTGGCGAGGGGTTAGATTAGAGGAGGAAACTCGCGTCTTGGGAGACGGAACTACAGTTACAAAGCTCAGATACATTTGAGGGGATGTTAGGCTTCATCGATAATACTACTTGTCGTGAGGTTATTAATGATAGTTCCGCTATATATATATAAAGTGCTATTACTTCTCCATCTTCAACTCACCAACATGTCCCTTGATGGCTTCCATTTCGTCCGTGTTGAGTCTGATCCGAAACCAGCGACCGATGGCCGCGATTCTCTCCTCCTCATTTCGAAACATCTGCACCACTTGCTCGTTGCCCCGGATACTCTTCTTGATTCGTTTACCATACAGTGCAACGAACCCAATCAACTGTTGCCTTTCTTCATCCATGAGAAACCTTTGAGCGAGCACGTTCTGGGTAAAAAAGCTCTTTGGACTTGTCATAGGATAAAGATTCATCGAGTCAAAATCAGTGGAGAAGTACTCCGTTTCGGTGAAGCAGTAAGCCTCTACCCAGGGCGAATCCTGGCAATTTCGATACGAGTAGACCCAGAGGCGCTGGTTTGGATCCGAATGCTGCGGTAGTTGTGTAAACTCGGCTTTAAACTGTTGCGATGCAATTCCAGCCACAACACCACCACCCAGTGGGATCGGCCGTATTGGACACGCAGCGCCATGGCCGACATCCACCAAGTATCGGATATTGTCAATTTTGACAAGATTTACGAGGTGACTCCTACGAAGTCGCTTTAGTCAATGCCACTAATCACAGCGCTGTGCGTTCAGAAAACATACCATCCTATCCAACCTGCCTTGCCCGTTGTGGGTTGCTTGACCCTGCCAGCCGCGTACATCGAGTCAAACCCTAGGCATCGGAGAACAGCTCCGAAAAAGTTGTTGTTTTCTAAGCAATATCCTCCACGGCCATGAACCACGATTTTCTGAAACAGGTCGTTAAGGTCTAATGACAAAAGCTTTCGGGTTGAGTAATGGAGTGAAAGGTTCTCGAATGGTACTCTCTCTAGTTGCCGCTGCTGTAACTCAGCCAGCAATTGGAGAGGGTCTTCAGGGTGCTCATCTCTAGGAAGCCCTATGTGATTGAGGTACTGATCAATTTGCTGCTGGTTGAACATAGCGATAATTCTTGTTCCGGTGAGATGATGGCTACCGTGTGGGAAAGGGGCTGAAGAAATATGCAGTTGTGAAGATAACCACGGGAATAGGGCAGGAAAGATATCACCTTGTTATCGATATATGTCGAGTCACGGCCCTTACAATAAATAGAGCAGTTTCGGACGATACCGGAGTGGAAGGAAGCCCGTTTGATACCGTGTCCAATTGAGAATCGTTGATGAAACCATATGGCATACATGGGGTATTGCGTAGTTTGCTTGGTTCATCAATTATCCACAAGTTTGCTACTGTCCTAAACCTCTGATATTGCGGCAAGTAGTTCATGCGGTGCGTTATCCGCTCAACTAGCGGACGGCGTCGGGAAGTATTCCCACTTCCGACTATTCCATTTAGCCGTTCCCGACACGACTAGGAACAGCACCCGGCCATTCGATTCATTGCAGCAGGTGCCATTCTTGACACATTGTTTAGATACTTAATTGGGATATTACAGGTCAGATTTTTGATAGTTTATTTTCGACGCGCTTTAGACATGACAAAGTTCGTGTGGTTGTATTTATAGCGTGAACAAAGTGGATGACGTTGCTTGGCATCTCTCGTCTATCCCCATTACATGTAAATGCTGCTACCTTTTAACTATTCAGAGTCCTTAAAGGCACCCAGCTTAAATAGTTTCTTGGCATTGTCCTTGCCAATCTTCTTCACATCATCTCCGCCCAATTTCACTCCATCATACCAGTCACATGCATCCCCGAAGGATTCGAAAGGGTAGTCGATAGAGAAGAGAATGCGATCGGCGCCGATCTCAGTGATGCAGTATTCCAGGGTCGGGGTGGAAAAGTGGCCGCTTGTGGTGATCCAGATGTTCTGTGCAAAGTAGTCTCGGATCGTCTTTTGGCATGAGAGACCAAGTGGTTTCTTGACATCCTCGAACCAGTGGTTGATCCTCCACAGGTCAAACGGAATGTGCTCTCCCAGGTGCCCGATGACGATCTGTAGCTTGGGGTGACGGTCGAAGACGCCGTTCGTAACCATGCCCAAGAGATGGAGGCTGACGCCCTGGGCGAAGCTCAGCGGCGGCCCGATGAGCCACTTCCTCTTCGCCCACAACTTATCGTAGATGGAACCTGTCGGGTTTCTGGGATGAAGGTAGAACGGCACGTCCAGCTCAGTGACTTTGGCCCAGAAGACATCCCACTCGGGGCCGTCGTAGAAGACCATGTCATCCCCGTCATGGCCCGCACGCTGAGTATCGTTGACGAGGGCACCCTTGAAACCATACTTGGTCACGCAGCGCTCTAGTTCAGCGGCAGCTTGCGATGGATCATGCATCGACAAGGTACTACAGAAGAGGGGCGAGTTAGTTGGTCCAAGGCTTGGCCGACGTGGGAACATGACTTACGCAAAGGCGCCGAGACGCTCTGGGTGCGGCTTGATGGCACCCGCAACGTAGTCATTGACCTCTACAGCGAGTGCCTGGGCCTCGACGGGGTCCCAAACGTCCTGGACGCCAGGCGCCGTGTAGGACAAGATGGTGTACCCGACGCCGTGCTTGTCCATGTACTTGATGCGGGTGGTGGTGATGTCTGAGATTTCGGCGGCATGCTTGTCCGGGTCGACGGCGAAGAGAGACGCCCACCACCTCGTTCTCTCCTGGAACCGGGGTAGGGCGAATGCCTCCTCCAACGCGACTTTTCCGAGCATGATTGATAAAGATGAAAAAGATGGATATGGCAAGTTGAAGATGAGATGACGGGGATGGGTGCACTGGGGAGAAGAGTACTGTAACAGGAGAAAGTACAGAACCGAACATGTTATGCAAGAACGTGGCTGGCTATAAGTACCATATGAAGCTGCCTTGTCTTAGTCAGAACCTCGATTGTATCTCCGTCTCCATTCCCACCGTCCCTCTCCCATCTCCCCGCATTGTACGTATTTGCAGTGTAAGTGTACATACCCGACGCTGGCAGAGTCTCCTCGGCGAACGAATGACAAGCCGGTCAGATCCGACAGAGCATCCGGGAGCGGGGGAGGTCACTCCGGATTTGGCTGAACAGTCTGGGGAAAGAAGGCGGAGTGTAAATCTCGGGATTTGAACCGACTTCCGAGTGCAACTATTGAGTCAGGTCAGTCAGTTCTGGTCAAGTGGACGTCGTCTCGGGCGGGTAGTGTGTTTCCATCCGGACAGTGCAGAAAGCCACCGTCGGACACTGTCACACCTCCTCAAATGCGCCCAACGACCGGCCCCTTCCGTCTGGGGCCCGGCCTCGTCTCTTCATTATTAATAATATTAATGGCAGGCGGCGGGTGCTGTTAGCTGAAAGATCGCTTCTGTTGTCATGGCTGTTTCTGTCGCCGAGTCTGGTTCCATCACGTCTCCAAGTCATCACTTAATTCTAATACGACGGGACCGGCACATCGAAACACCATATCCTCATTTCGTAAAGTATTCCCTTTTCTAGTTCCTATTTTAGAGTATTTCTAGGTCTTCCGTATAGGTACCTATCTAGCTTACCAGCTTTAGAGAGACAGCTGAACCGTCTCCGCCTTCTTAAGGTAGTCGCTGTATCGAGCCAGCTTCTCCTCGGCCTCGGCGCACATACGCTCCGTGATGACAGCCGAGCGGCCAGTGTACAGCGACGGGTCCAGCACGGCGTCGAGATCGGCGTGGATGGGAGAGAAGTACTCCGTGTTGCGGATTCTCTCAATCAAATCGTTCGGCTTGCCTTCGTTCTTGACGACCAGGCCGGCTTGGCGCGAGAGGACACGGATCTGCTCGTGTGCCTCTTGTCGGCTTCCGCCCTTGCTAACCAATCGCATGATGATGTTCTCTGTAGCCATGAACGGCAGCTCAGCATCCAGGTGGGCGCGGATCACTAGAGCAGGCGTAGTCAGCAGGGGGGTGAGCTTTTTAGAAGACCTCGCGATGAGATCTTTTTTCTGATATGATGGAATGACGAACTCTGAGGGTAGACCACAAGGCCATTGGTAACGTTGTCGAGGGAGGCACCTGTACCGATTTCGCGAGTCAGCAACATTTTGAATCTGTGTATGCTGGTATACACGTACACAAGGCATCCGTGAGCAAGAATGATTCTGGCAAATCCACTCGTCCTTTTTCACACATGAACATTAGCGAGGTGGCTAGTAGACGCAGGCCTGGGGTTCAAACTAATTGCACTGTCATCCAAGCTGCGCTCGAACCATTGTCCAGCGAAGGTCTGCGCAAAGTTTGCATTCTTGTTCATCAACTCGCGTCCAAGGGACGTGATTCTCTCGCTGCGCATAGGGTTGCGCTTGAAGGCCATTGCTGAAGATCCAATCTGATGACATGGTTAGCAAGTGTGGTATAGAAATGGTTCTGCAGTCGGTGAGGTTGGCCGGCTGATTGCGAGGACTCAACAACCGAAGTCAGCCGCCCCAGCTACGACGACATCTCGCGACTGACCTGATCCTTCTCCATCGGCTCCTCAATTTCTAGAGCATCTTGTCAGTACTTTTCATGCATAAACGGTTGAATAAGCTCTAATATCTCCCGGGACAATACTCAAACGTCGAGAAGCAAAGAGACGGAATAACGGGAAAATACCTTTCAAGTGCGCCAAATGTCGGATATCGATCGCGATGCGTCTATCACATGGCAGTCAGCAATCACTGTTTTGGGTTTCTCGGTAGTGGGCGAGGATATTGGAAGATGTGACGTTGGAAATTATTAGAAGAGAGTGGGTATACATACTGCGCAGTGGCGCCAAAGGCAGAAAGGACATTAGCGACACGGCTATAGCCTTTAGTCAGTACTTGCAAGAAAAACCGCATCTCTCAAATTCGGAGTGCTCGGGGTGATGATTCGAGAAGTCGCCTGGAGGCTTTCGTAGTAATGCTGGGCAGAGGGGGAGTCAGGTTCATCGTTGAGGCTACTCACAGGTCCACCTTTCGGGTGTACTGCACGAAACTCGGTTAGTCCTCTGCAAGAATCAAGGCACAAGACTTCTATCAGTGACATACGGTTTGGGTGGAGACAGGGTAGATGCCTGGGAACCCAGCTTTCTCGCACAGCTTCTTGTTGAGCTCATCAATCTTGTCACCATCGGAGTCGAAGATTTCCATGAACGATCTAAGTACCCAATTAGCATCATAGCAACATCTCACATATCTTGGAAGCACAGTGGAGTATGAAGAGCTCCTGACAAGCCCTTCTGCCTCACGCTCCCTAGATATTTGGCTAGGCAAAGCCATGTTGGAAGTAGCTTACGCCTGCGTGCCAGTAGTGCCAACTTTGACATGCCGGGTTAGTAAACAGTATGTTTGAATAGACGGGGGGGTTAGCTAGAGGATAGCGCCTCGAGTCACATACCAGCACCACGGAACCGGAGTTGCTCTCGAACATGCTCAAGGTCTTCCAAATCCATGATCTTTTAGGTCAGCACTCAACCAACGTCGCAACGGCTGAGCTAGTACTCACAAGTTCCTGGATCCATTGAGCGGCACGCTTGCCGACGCTTCAAGCAATCTTAGGTCAGTAAGAGCATATCATAAAAGCCATTGAAGATGTTTGTGCGCATATCAAAGCTCTTGTGCTCACTGGCAAGGTGAAGGTAAACTTAGGAGCTTACGTGATCGGTTGAGCAGCCTGGAAGTGCGTAAATCTAAATGATTGTAATGGTCAGGCTTCAGGTCTAGTCAGCAGTTGAAGAGGTCGACATACCCGAGGGTCGGAAGGTCCTTGTACTTCAGGGCAAAGGCGCTGAGGTTCTGGATGACTTTTGCGAGCTTCGGAAGCACGATATCCAGGCCGTCACGAATCTTTCCGAGGGTTAGTCTTGCCTAGTTGAGATATCCCAGGAGAATGGCAGAAGCTCATGCAATCCGAAGGGTGGCTCTTGAATCAAGGGACAACGTACGAAGATGAGGTCGGCGTTATCCGTAACGAAGCAGCTTAGATGTGTCAGCTTATGTCTTAATATCATATAGAGTGCATGTACGAACCTGGTAGCCCCGTAATGAATCACACCGGCAGCGGCACTTAGAGCCAGCAGTTAGTTAATACTCTCTCAGACATGTTGAGTTAATGTAAGCACGTTCCGCTCGTGAAGCGAATGTGGACTCTACAGTCTCTTTCGAGGGAAGCGAAACGGACAAGAATGTAATGGATGGTTGACAAGGGTACGTACGGAGCCACTTGTCCGAAAGTCTGTCCTTCTGTTAGATTTGGGGTAGACGCTCTGGCAATAGTAGGTACTAACGTGAACGTGTGCCATGACGTCGTGACGGCGGCGGGCCTCCTCCACGCGGGCAACCTCGAAGTCTTCATCGGTCATGGTCAGGTTGGCCCTCATCTGCTCGAGGGCCTCATCCGTGACCTGCTTGATGCCAAGCTCTTGCTCAGCTTCGGCCAGCCACAGCCAAAGTTGACTGGGACACAGTTAGAATGATTGCAGTATTGGCAGACGAGACCGGAGAGAGTCTACTTACCGCCAAGTGGAAGCCCTCGTTCTGGCCGAAAAGAGGGTGAGCATCTCCTTGGATGCATAGCGGGATCCCAGAGGGGTCTGGTACGAGTCGTAGTTGGCCATGTTTGCTGTCGTTGTTGGTGATGAGTGACTGAGTGATGTGTTAATGAAAAGATCTAAAAACCCCAATGCACCGCTGGGTTGGGTGATGTTAAGATTGACATCCGGAGGGATGGAGAAATTTCAGCCATCTTCGGGCGTTCTCGGCTTGAGTGGCAGCACGTGGTCACAAAAGCAGCAGTCCCCGCGAGATGCAAAGATGGCCACCGAGATGGTGGTGTGATGGCGGCGACTTTGATTGACTTACCAATAGTGCTGTGTTATCCAATTGGTATGGTTGTCTTGGGCAGTGAGAGTACAGCCGACGCGATTTCATGCTCAACAAGCTCTCCGAACGAAAATCGATGGTGGGGTAGATGCTGGTGTTGCGGGGGAGGGGTAAATGTGTGCCACTCGTTTAGGCAGGCGGTGAGGGCTCTGTAAAAGATTTTTATTTTTTAATGGTCTTGCCGGGTCATGCGGTTAGTAGTAATTAAGTCAATACAAGTCTTCAGTTTGTATGCTTCAATTTGGAATTACATTATTCCCAAAGCGCGAGCTACTAGTCACAAGCCCAGTGATTTGAATTTCATTTCACGTAGTCCTTGTAAAAAAGCTCGTAATCTTTTGACTTCCTTTTCCCTTAGCTGTGTCTTGTCTCTTTGCCTGATTCCTAGTCGCGCTGATCTTGCTGTGACCCTGTTGCTTAGTGGGGTCACTTGGCTTGCCTTCATGACTTGACATAGCTGAGATTTTTCGTTTTGTGCCATGCGATTGAGTGTCGCCCGTAACCTCTGAAGACTCCTCGGAGTGAGACTCAGTTTTAACTAGGGATCCAGTGCCCGGTTGCTTGGATACTGGTTCATCCTCGGACTGTTTATGCTGGGCCTCATTCCTCTTCGAGACGTTGGCAAACAAGTTTGCGATGTTGGACTTGTTCTCTTTGCTGTCCAGGGGAATGACGAAAGTTGGCGAGTTGTTGCCAACCTTTCCAACATCCTTCGTCACCGGATAAGCGTTGAGCTTTCCATCGAAAGGCTTCAGCAAGGCCTGGAGCTCGTGAGACCATTCTCGGCGGCAAGGATCGAGCCACATCCTGAGATCATCGGAGCCAGGTTCCAATACGACTGGCATACGATCGTGTAGAAACTTCAATTGCTTGTTGGAATCAGTGGTGATGATGGTGTACGTGTACATCTTGTCCTCTGAACCTGCGAATGGTCAGTGCGTGCCTCGTTACGTCATGCCAGTTGGTTTCTCACCTTCGTACTGCACACAATCCCAGAGCCCGGCGAAGCACATGAGGCGGCCATCGTCCCTCTTGACAAAGTAGGGTATCTTTTCCTTGGGCCCGACCTTCAGCCACTCGAAGAATCCCTGAGCGATGACAATGCATCGCTTCCGTGCTTTCATGGACGCCCACATGCCGCCTGGCGTGCTCAAAGAGTCACCCCTGCAGTTGATAGTCTTGAGCATCATGCCGTAGTCTGGCTTTCGCTTGCTCCAGGACGGGACCAATCCCCACTTCATGGATTGAAGCTTGTACTTGACAGGGTCCAGATCCGTAGCGCTTGCAGCTGGAGTATCGGCGACGTCTGCTTCTTGTTGGCTGTTTCGAGGCCCAGATCCCCAGTCCGGCGTCTCTGCACGATAGACAATGCCATGGTACGATGGTGCGAAGTTGTAGCTGTTTCGCGGCGCCTCGTCCCCTTCGTCTTGCGGGGCATCTTCAACCGGCATGTCATCATCCTCGAGCATCTGGCGGACCTGGGATGGTCGCTGGGCGCTGTCAGGGGTAAATGGGAAATCAGAGCATAGCGCAACTACTTACCAGAGCCAAAGCGTAACGCCCGCACATGGTTTTCCTTTATCCTAAGCTTATGAAGTCAGAGTCCTGCTAATGTAAGGTGGAAACGGAGACTTTATCTCAAAGCGAAAGCTAAAATTTACATCCCACTAAGACTATAGATACAGTTTCATAATATACGTCTCTATACACCCCCCTTTTTACACTAAATTTTGACATTTTTAAGAAAGGTTTTCTTAGTAGATTTACATATAAGAATTATCTAAAGATTTATATAAGGAGCTACAATGCTCTGTAAAAGTTCTGACAATTTCCCGATTTCCCCGCTCCGGCCTCACAAGCCGCGACGTAACCGCGTAATCACAGTAACTTCATCATATAATAATTTAATAGCATCATGCCTTAGGTCTATTAAAAAACACATTATAGCCCTTATAAGAGGATAAAGATTGTATATATATATATATAAATCTGGTGTTTCTCTTAATTAGATTACTGTCTAGGAAGGAGTTACAAAATATATAATATTTAGCCTTATCTACTAGTATAAGGACTAAAATAGCGTAAAGAGTAATCTACATATTAGATAGCTAACTATCCTTACTTCTAGGGATAAAAGTTATTGTAAGGAGATGCGCTAGAGGCCGGCCAG
>JABSTB010000597.1:0-12968 GCA_013756995.1 Neonectria neomacrospora | reverse complement strand
GGCGGAGGCGGCGGCGGAGGCGACGTGTGGTCGGCCAGCCACTGGCGGAAGAAGCTGACGCCGAGCCAGTCGAGGTAGTTTGTGTTTGGGGCTACGCGTTCGCCTCGGCCGTTGGTGAGGCCGACGCGGAAGAGGCGCCCTTCGACGCGGCTGACAGTATCCTCGAGCTCGTCGACCTTGTCCTCGATGATATCAAGAACCACATCCGGCAGGGCGGCACGCAGACTCCGCTCGCCAACGGGCCACTGGCCTACAACGTGGATGAGGGCCTCCTGGAAGATGACTTTGGAGCGGGCGAGATATCCGAGGCGCAGGTAGGAGATGGGGTACTTGGCGATCTGCTTCCAGAGGCGGGACTGGAACTGGAGCATGTGGTGGTCGACGCGGGGGCCGACGACGGCGAGGGCATCGTACTGGTCGGCAAGGGTCAGCAGGCTCTTGCACTGGACGTAGGCGTCGGCGACGTTGATGCCATCGAGGACGGGAGGGTAGTTGTAGAAGATGCGGAAGAGGTTGTCGTAGTCGCGGAGGAGGTCCTGGTCGGCCGGCGAGAGGGGAGGAGGCTGGGACTGGTGGGAGGAGAGGCCGAGGTTGGCGACAGAACGGAAGAAGTGGGTTGAGGATGACGAGGAGAGCGAGTGGGAGTGGGAATGGGAGCCCTTGGCGCGGCTGTTGGATGATCGCGAGCTGCCCGAGTTGGCAACGGGGGCAGAGGCGGAGCCGAAGAGAGAATGAGAGGACCGGTCGCCGGCCTCGTCCCTTTGGACCAGCATGGGAGTGTCGCTGGAGCCGGCGCCGGGATCCAACTCGTACCTCCACCTCTTCCGGGACGTGCCCGCGCCGCCTCTTAGAGAGGTAGACGATCCGTCATCACTGCCATGGACGGATGCGGCGCCGTTCTCGCCAATGCGGGAGAGCTCATTGCCGGCGGGAAGGGGGCGGGCGCGCGACCATTCGCTCGAGGTGCTGGCCTCGAAGAAGCCGGAGCAGCGGGTGAGGGTGTGGCGATGGAGCAGATAGCGGTTCTGGGTCGGGACAGTGCCGGCGGGGCATTCGCGGGCGCGGACGACGATCTCGACGTCGCCGCTGTTTGCGAAGACGGGGAAGTCGTTCTGCGGCGTGTGCGACGACCCGCCGGTGTGCGAGCGGTTGTAGCGCTTCGTGCGGGAGAGCGAGGGCCGAGAGACGACGGAGGATGGGCCGCGGCGGGAGACCGAGGAGGAGGTGGCCGGAGGCGGTTCGAGCGTGGACACCATGGGGGAGAGGCTCCGGAGGGGACTTGGAGGAGGAGAATGGTGAGATGTATGTGGCGGCGTTGAATCGACGAGCCCTGGGGCGACGCTCTGATTACTGCTGCTGTCGTCGTCGTCGTTGTGGTCCTTATCGCGAGATCGAGAGCGGCGGCGGTGGTGGCGGAAGAAGGAGAAGAAGGGCCGAGTCGGCGGACGGGTTGGAGGTTGAGCTGGGGTGGTGGTGGTGCTCATTCAACGGGTATTTTAGTGGTGGTGCAAATGGGCGCGTATTGTTGACGAGGTTGGAGGCTGGTTGCGTTGCGCCAGCGACAGCGACGGAGCAAGCTACGATAAGCGGGGGAGGCCGAGCGGGTGTAAATGAAACCCAAAAAAAATGAAACAGAAACGAGATAAAAGCAGACAACAAGAGACTGGGGGGTTTTGGGAGACGTGAGAAAGAGAGAAAAAGGGAACAGAGGAAAACAATGAGCGATCAGATCAGGTACCGGAAACGTCGTTGAAGGGGAAGGGAAATGGGTGATGTGTGAATGCAGTCAGTGGCTATGGATGGTGGATGGTGGCACTCAGGGTCTCTTTGAACTGCCACGAGGACGGGTCCCCTACCACCTCGCCCAACTCCCTTGCTTCTCCTACTAATTACGTCCCCTACCCATGGCGTTTGGATCGGTGGAAGCGTGTCCGCTACTGCTGGCCAGCCACAGGCTACATACGCGAGACCTCCATGTTAGACCCAAGCAAGACCTCCATGCTAGGAGAAAACCCGCTTCTTGGACGGTGCCGTCCAACGTCCGCGCTGCCGGGGCTCGGGCGGCGGTGGACAAATCATCGCCGGCGGGACCGGGGTGTGTCTCGGTGCAAGTCGCTCACGGCGGAGTGCAGCAGGTGCGAGAAGTTACATACATACATACGCACATACATACAAGCAAGTGGAGGGCAAGAAAGAGGAGGCAACATCCGCAGGATAGGACAGGATAGGACAGGATAGGAGAGGATACGGCAGAGGGGATTCTTTTCGCCTCAAGATCGTCCGCCCTCTGACCGGACCCATTCGGGCCCTGCAGAGGTGGTGTTGTGCCGGTGCTGGAGGGTCGGGTGGTGTTGTACACTCCATTCCCACCCCTCCCTGGACTCCACTGGAGTAGTAGCGCAGTGTAGCGCACTTTTCCTGGATGTGAGTACTTTATCGGTCGGTGCAGCAGCTGTGTCTTGCTTGTGTGGTGCCGGCTGTTTGGTTGGCAGTGGAGGCCTGGTTCCATGCCATTGTTCCCCCGTTTTGTTCGCCTCCGCCCAATGGATCCCATCCCTGTCCGATATGGCTCCCTCTTTCTATTTTTTCCCCGGGACACCATTGTCTCGACTCGTTTATTTTAGAGCCGCTCAGCCTCTCGAACCCACCGCTCTTGTCCTCCCGTGTGACGTCGAGGCTTTCCTTTTGCCCCTGGTTCCTTGGTTTCCTCTGCCACCTGGTCCAAGGCAGTTAGACAAGGCTGACTCTGGATTCGGTGTAAGTCGCCTCCTCTTCCACGCTGCGTCAGTCATCGTAGCCTTTCTTCCCATCCATCCTCCCTCCTGTCCTCTCTCTTCCTTTCTCCCTCGGCATCTTCCCCTGCTATCAACCCCCATCCCGGGAACAACCTGGCAAAGAACATGTTCCACCCTCTGAAGTGTCACATGCACAACCTAATTTCCCCTCATCCCGTCTGCTTTGCCAGCAACATATGCGCCCATACGTGCGTCCGTGTGTGCGTCTATGTGCGTCTATGTGTGCGTCTATGTGTGCGTCTTCGTGTGCGCCCATTATATGTGTGCTAGAGGGATATGGTGCATTGATGAGCATTGCAGACTTACATGAATGGCCGCTCTGAAGCTGGGACGCTTGCTGTTGAAGCCCGAGGCGGGGCCGCTGCACCCGCGCTGCATCCGCCGCTGCACGCACAGTGCAGCCAGCGCGTCCGCGGCCCTCACCGGGGCGGGCTCTGCCTCTGCTGCCCCCAACAGCCGCCGTTTTTAGCGCCCTCTGTACCTAGACAGCAGGTACCCAACCTACACCTCCGGGCTGCCTACACACAGTGGCACAGCCGGACTCCCAGTGGCGGGATGGGCACTCCCGTCCCTCTCGGCCCCACTGTGGCAGCTCCCTCAGCAGTGGGCACCAACTGGCAGCTGCCAACACTGCCAACGTTGCTGGAGGCCTGCAGGCTGCAGCTAAGAAAGGAGCGCAATGGCGGTACAGTACGCGGACAGGGCTACAGTGGACAGGGCTACAGTGGACGCTTCAACCACCCATCGCCGCCGGTCAAAGCTAGCCGAAGCATCATGGCCGACTTTTCTCCAGCTTCGACGAATGCTCTCCCGTAACTGTCCGTCTCGCATCGACAGACCTCCACGCTCGACACCTCACGCAATTCTCCACCGCCATCCGGCCTTCGCCCCGTTACCTCCGTCTCTCATCCCTCCCGCGCATGGCCAATCGCGGTCTCCTCTCCTCTCCCACCAGACGATGGAATGGGTACGGCCTACAACCATGTCTCCCGCCCCATCTCCCTCGCCGAGTTCAAGGACGCGGTTGAGGCAGTATGCCGTCCGCGGTTCCCCCTGGTTCGCTTCGCCCGGGGCCAGCGTATAGGTAGGTCATTGCTTTGGAGCCGCCCTATGCCTTTGGCTGCCCTTGTCTGCCCTTGTCTGCCCGCCTTGTACTGACTGCTGCTGCCTTAGTGCTGGCCATTAGCGGCGGCGTCGACTCCATGGCCATGGCCTTTCTCTTCTCCAAGCTGCTCCGGACCTTTCGAGGCATGACCATCGCCGACAATCCCTCATACGGAGCTATGGCTTCTGTCATCGACCATCAATTGCGCGAGGGCAGTGACCGTGAGGCCGCCCAGGTCGCCAGGGAGCTGCGCAGGATTGACCTCAAAGCCTCCGTTGCGCATATAAACTGGAAGGATGAACGGGCGCGAGGTCTTGAACCCAGCCAACTTCCCAACCTTGAGGGGCTCGCTCGAACCTACCGATACCGCGCTCTTGGAAATGTATGCAACCAATTGGGTGCCACGAGCTTGTTCTTCGCCCATCACCGCGACGACCAGTACGAGACGGTTCTGATGCGCCTGTTGGGGGGTCATGGGTATCGGGGTCTGCAGGGTATAAGAGAGGCCAACTCGATCCCCGAGTGTTATGACATGCACGGCATCTACAAGAGCGGTCTCATTGACGACCAGCTCAGAAGCAATCCATCGCTGAGCTTCCGACCCCCACTTCGCGAAACGAAGCGCCTTCGGAACATCTTCAGGGACGAGAAGCTGGCCGAGCCCGGAGGCGATATGCTCCAATCCCGTCACAAAGACCTCGTTGACGGATATCCACAATATGGCACCGTGGAGAAGAACCACCATGTGCCGGATCTCAAGCCCCTAGATATCGAGGATGGTGGGGTCATGATCTATCGCCCCCTGCTCGGGTTTGACAAGGATAGGCTCATTGCTACATGTGAGGCAAACAAGATAACCTGGTTTGAGGACCACACAAATCTGGACCCTACTCTTACGACCCGCAATGCTATTAGATATCTGGTTCGGAACTACGAGCTCCCCAAGGCCCTCCAAAAACCTTCAATCCTGGCCTTGGCCAGGAGAGCGAAGCAGAGAACCGAGTATGAAGAGGCGGAGGCACATCGGTATCTCGTCCGAGAGGCCATCATTAAGGATTTTGACCCAAACGCCGGAACGCTGCTCATCGAGATTCCAACCATGCGAGCCGCCAAGAGACGTAGCAAGCGGGCCTCCCTGAACCCCGACAATGAGTTCCGAAAGGAAGCCCGCAAATTGATCATGTCGATTGCGGTTCGTAAGTTGATAGACTTTGTCACGCCCGACACCCATCTTCCGCCCCTTGGGAACCTCGAGAACGTAGTTCATCGGCTGTTTCCTCACCTGGCACCTGAGTCGAACCTGTCTCCGCCTAAGGCCTTTGCCATGGCGGGCGTTCTTTTTGACCCAGTAGTAACGGGGACATCGGTCAAGTGGTTTCTTACACGAACCCCCTACACGTCCAATCAGCCCCTTCCTATGGCCAAGCTCCATGGTGCGCTTGATCATCGCATGCGCCCCACGAAGGAGGACTTGGCCAAACAAGGAGAATCACACCACCAAGGTCGAGCGTTGGGATGGAAAAAGGCAAAGATATTTGACGGTCGATTCTGGATCCGCATCGGCTACAACACCCGAAGCACGTTCCGCGCCCAACCCTTCCGGCCCGAGGACGCCAAGGTCTTCCGCAAGGCACTCTCCCCCACGCGGAGGGCTAAGCTAGAGCGGCTGCTTAAGCACTATGCACCAGGCAAGGTGCGGTACACGTTGCCGGCGCTGTATAGTGTAGAGAGGCAGAGAGACCACTACTCGCAGCACATCACGCAGACGCTCACACTGCTGGCTCTGCCGACGTTGGGCATCCACATCCCGGGCCTGGAGCGTTGGGTACGGTACGAAGTGCGGTACAAGAAGGTCGATACGACCCTGCTTGGGCACGAACCGCGGGGTGAGAAGGGGCATGCGGGACGGTATCGGCCGCTGTACCGGGCGATGCTGCTGCGAAAGCGGAGGAGGATGTACAGGTAGGCATCGGGAGCGGAGTTGATAAGGCGGAATGTATGATTATGCGGGCGCCGCTGTCTGCCTGTACTATGGGATTTAGAATGGTTGAGACAACTTCTGTACTTTGTAAGTGTATGTACAATGGAGTAGTACGCGGTGTAAGTGAAATCACAGAGGAAGGTATGGGAGACTGATGATGCATTATTGGGTAGGCACGCATCGATGACATTCAAAAAGTAGCATATGATGTATGAGACCCGACGCTGAGGACTTCAACCTAAAGACAGCCCCCAAAACCGATAGATGTCGTCGGCATGAGATGACTGTGACGGTTGAAATGTTGACATGGGAAAGGCTCAAATCTCATAATGGGGAACTGGGGAAATCAAGGTTGTGGCCAAAGATGAAACTGATCGACACCTCGCAGCAACACGACGCCCCAGCTGTCAAAAGCCCAGCCCCGGACTAGAAGGACCCTGCGGGAGAAGGCCGCGAATCTCTTGTAGCCAACGGTACACACGCAACCGGGGAAGCCTCACTTTTGTCTCGCCCTGCTGGTGATTGGACAAGCCCCCAATGTTCGGCCGCAAAGGTCCCACCATGCACCAAATCCTCTCCTTCAAGTTTCAACCCTTCCCCTTCCCCTTCGCCTCGGCCTTGAAAACCCTGAGGCTTAGACAGGTTGTCCCCTTTCTTGTCTTGTTTTGTTGCCCTGTCTGGCCCTTGCCACCGGCAGCCAGACCCGTAGTACAGCCCACCGCGCGTTGGTCCTATCACGATGCAGAGGAGGCAAAAACAGGGGCTACAGGTAGGTAATACGGAGGCTTATTGGCATTTTCTTTTGCCTCAGGGCGTTTCTAGGCAGAGAGTTGGTAGCTAGAATGGGGCGAGCGGCGGCACGCCTTGAAAAAAAAAAAGGAGGGCGTGGGGAGAATGGAGACATTTGCGGCGGTGTACGAAGTAAAGACGAGGCGAACTGGCACGCACACCGTGAAAAACACCACCTGGCATCTTTTGCTTCTTCTTGGAAATAAGCCAACTTGCAAGAAAGCCACTCTGTTCTTTGTTTATCTGTTTCTCTTCTGGTACACACCACATATCATAATCTTCCCGCTTCTGCTGCCTGCCCTGGTCGTCTCCCATTCTGAGGCCCTACACACATGACTTGGAGCGGAGAGTATCCCATTGTCATCCGCAAAAGAAAACTCCATCAGGCAAGTACAAGCACACGCAAAAACTCGTACTGGATGCAAAATGAAACCACCCGTCAAAACACAAGACCGAGCCTTGAAAAGAAAAAAAAGAGAACAACGTGGTGAAAGAAAGCCATGACTCATTGCACTGCAGGCATCCCGAGCTGCCTGGGAAGGAAGGAGGGAAACCGCCACCGAGCTTTCCGTGAATAACATGAAACAAACAGTAAAATGTCGCCCGTGCCTTTCGAACAAAAGATTATCGTCCTTCTCTTCCATCCTCGCGCCGAACTTGACGTTGACATCTCGACTTTTGGCGCATCCCGACTTCGACATGTCTCAGCAACCTTGGTATCTTCGGTCATGATACCTCCAACTCTGGTATCCTCTGACTGACCTCTGTGAACGGTCGACGACGGTGCGATCGGAACCCTCCGATTTCCAAATTACAAAAACACAACAGGCAAACCACACCCTCCGCCCGCCCGACCGAGTTCCTGCCTTGCGACGCCTGACAGCTCTCCTGCAGCTTTCTAGAAGCCGCAATTTGTTCGCCTTGCCGCTTCTTAGGCTGCCATCTGCGCCTTGCAGCCGCAGCTCAGCTGCAGGAACACCGTTCAGGATGGAACACGCCCCCCACAGATCCGTCTCAGTCTTGAACTATTAGTGAGACGCCTCGGTCCGACAGAACGAACAAACAACTATAAAGAATAGGCAACCAAGATTATAGACCCGACAATATGGAGTCGACGACGATACCCGATCCTTCGAACACGACGACTGGGCTGTGGTGGTTGGCCTGCACGCAGTGGGTCGACGTCCGAGCACCCGGGAAGCCCAGATCGCCAGGCCCACACCATCCCGAACAATTCGGGATCGTCGTCGATTGGGGTCCACAGCAGCCCGAGACTAGGGTGGAAGTCACGGTTTCAAAATTTGACGACAGTCCTCGACCGAACCCCGGCTCTCGCATAAGCCGATCGATGTTTAGACTTGTTTGGAAAGACACTGAAAGACGCAAGGACTGACAGGCACGCACATCAACACAGTACGCGACAAGAGGCGGGATCGGCGCATCACCGACGGCGACCGGATCTTCTTGACGACTCATGCCTGTGTCCATGTCCGTGTTCATGCCCATGCCCAGGCCTGGATTGGCGTGGTCGGCGTCTCTCTTCCTGCACTATGCCTCGTTCCTCAATTAAGGGTCGCCAGCCAGCAGGGTGGAGATTTTCGATTTGTGGCATCTCATGGAAGTCCCTTGCGTGGTGGAATCGCTCTTCACTGATCAATCCGCATTGATAGAGATGGCTGAGGAAGTAGTGGTCAGGGCGCATCTGGTCAGCACCAAGACCTTGCCTAAGATGGCCGGCGATGTGGTACATTCGTTCTCGGTAGCAGGTCTCAAGGTCTGCTCTTGAATTTGATGCTGCGCGGTACTCGGCGCCATCGCAAAACCAGCAGATACATCGGGCTGGGAAGATATAGTGCAAATGGTAGTACGCGATGTGCTCGATCCAAGCTTCTTCATCGCCTACTTCGAACGTCACGTCGCAGTTGTCGTACCCAACGAACTCGCATACGAGCCGCGAGACAGGCGGGGCGGGAGCGGAAGCGGGAATCGGCAGATTCTGGCGTTGATGTTGGGGGCCGTTCAAGGACGGGGCCGTCGACATGGAGTAAAATGAACCCACATCGTCTCTGTCAAAGATTTCATCGCCTCGGTAAGGCGTTGCGCTGGTAGCCCACGAGGTATTGCTACGCGGCACTCTCCGGGGCTCTGACATGATGCTGGGAGCATAATAACTGCGCTGGGGCACGTCGCTCACAAACCGGTTCGGATCGCTTGACCTATGATGGTGATAATCGCTGAGCCAGCCGTTTATGTTGGTGGGGTCAATATGTCGGTCGGTGTCGGCCATTTCGAGTACAGACCGTCGACGGAGCCTAAACTGAGCGAGGATACGGTGAAGGGGCTGATGAGCTGTTGGAGTATGAGGAAGAGCATCAGAGACACTATCCGCAATTGAGAAATGATGCGGCGACCCTGAACACACCTGCCAAAGGTGCTGGGCAGTGGATGATGGGAATCGACACGGACTGTCGACGGTTCTACCGTCGGAGATGGGGATAATATGATGGAGCGGGAACTCAAGTGCCTGACGGCAGCGCTGACAAGGGCAGTGGAGTGGTGAGGAACTGAAGGTACATGTACCATCCAAGCACTCGTTTGCCTTGTGTCCTGAATGAGGAGGACAAAGGTCACAGACAAGTTCTCAGGCAAGAGGAATTTGGTCCCAAGTGGTGACAATTCCAAGAGGGCGTGCCGCTATTCGCAAAAAGAAAGAGGAAGCCAGCGAGGATGGTACCGAAGCAAGCTCAGAAGTGAGGACACAGGAGGACGGACACAGAAGTGAGGAAAGACAACCGTGTGGGAAAGGCGGGATGATGAATGGGATGCGAATGGCGGCGTACTTAAACCTTTTTCTTCCCAGGGGCTCAGGTCCCATCAGTCACTCGACAACCAACAACGATCCCGTCTCGCATACCGGCACCAAGAGCGTTGGCAACTTGCTGGATCCTCGCACTGGACAACCTAGAGAACGCTTAGATGCACCCTCTTTTTTTTTTGGCCCCCGCGATGGACAAGGGCGAGATGCAGGCCCATCCGATGGACGTTGCGACGTGTGGGCACAACCTAGCGGTTGTGGGTGCTCAGGATTCATGGGTCCAGTTTCTTGGATGCCTGCGTTGACGCATGGAATTGCAGACATTCGCAACAGATCTTACGAGGATTACCGAGGCAGTTTCCAAGAGGAAGGGTAAATTACCCATGTGGATGGGTATTCTTAGGTTTTTGATTTCTGATGCGTCCTTATGTTGTCTTTCCTGTTGCTTTTCACCGTGCACTAGGAGGACGCTGAGGATGAGAAATGGCTTTCAGAAGGGTCGGTCACAAGCTGCTGGGCTGGAGCTGCCAGCATGGCATGCATCCACTACAACGATGTTGCACCTCTTGATGGGCAACCAACCGGCCAAAGGACCACCAGGCCACTAATCAAATGCGAGGAAAACACATTGCCCTTGGTACGGGCTGGTGGATCACGGAAGGCATCAATCGTGGGAATGCGAGACATGCTCGACCTACCTGGCCAGTATTCCGGAACTGCGTGGATACGGGATGGTGGTCGGGATGTCAGGTTCGTCCGCTAAATCTTAGCCCTCTTAGGGCTGATGATTTGGGGTTGACTGATGGAAGCCAGAAATTCTTCCGAGTCGGTAGAATCTATCACAGCTCGGATTTTCTTCTTCGAACGGTAAAGAATCCAAGCGACAGTTGGAGTGTCGTCGAGGTCTGCTAGGATTATCCAAGCTGCCACCCAAGGGCCAGACGGTCCGGGAACGGCGCGCGCGGGGGCCCAAGTGAGATGTGACGGGCCGCAGGGAAAGATGGAGGGGTTCCCGGGAGGAATCTAAGGCAATGGGGGAGCGGGAATGCGGGAGACCCCGAAGAATGAGGAGAATGAGGCTCAACAACTCGGTCCCAGGTGGTCCCTGGTCCCGGGCGAGACACCTGGAGGCTTGGCCCTTCCTTGCTGGGCGCGCCATGATCCACGAGATGAAGCCCGTCGATGACTCCCAAGTCGCAACCCCACTCGCTCCCCCCCTCGCCTACAGAATACCCTTGGTTGTCTGACCTATCTCTGTTTCTGACTTGCTGATTTTGGTCCTCACAGTTTTGTCTTCACACCTTGTCCTGGCGGCAGACGAAAACTAACACCGCCGCTTGCATGCGTGCGTCGTCACTCTCCAGCTGCCGTGGTTGCTGAAGCTCTCACGTCTTCCGTTCACGCCTTTACTTCCCCGTCGTTCTGCGTCGGCCGCCGGGGCCTAGGTGTCCATGCGTCGACGTACACAGGCCATCTCCATATTTATCCAGGCAGACACATCCCCAGACACGCGAGGACAAGGACAAAGGGGAGGATTCCTGCCAAACATGGAGTCGCGGGCGGGCGGCTCCGTGGTCAACGTGGGCGGGCTAGCTGGCGATACATGCCGGGTTTCAAACACCGAGCTGGTGACCGAGCCAGGTAGCGTCAGTGGCATGGATTCACGGTCTTGCCGTAATCTCTAGAACCGCCGGGGGTTATGAGGACGACGGCCTCTAAATGTAATTCGCGATGCGGACTTGATGCAAAAGAACCCTTGCTTGGCTCGGCGCCGAACGACCCCGCGAGGAGGGGTCGGGGGGATGCGAGCCAGCCCTACGAGTGGCGATTTTACGATGCCGTGACAGGGCACGAGCCAAGCAATACGTGGGAGTGCGATGATATCGATACCAACGGTTGGACGGCATCCATGACGGATGACGGATGGCGCGATGATAAGGTTGGAGGTAGGGCTGAGTACTTCGTACAGTATTCGTACATACTGTACATATGGACGTGACATATCCGGCGGGAGCCGCAGATAGCCTCCCTGCAAGGTTGTCTAGGCAGCTGGCACTGGCAGGTTGCTCGTGTGGATGCACTGCAGGACGATCGACTCGAGGGCTGTACTACGTAGTATTGGGCTTAACTGGTTTTCTCGTCTTGATACAGCTTCTACCGGAGCCGGGACTTTTCGGCCTCCGATGCGTTCATCTATCCCGTTTCTTTACTCTGACAGCATCTCTCACTCCGCCAAGGCCCTAACCGTGATCCTCGGATTACTACTGCCCAATCGGCTTTTGTCTGACGAAATACAGACTCGTCTCTCCCGTCGCATCCTTCGCATATTCTTGGTATCTAAATAAGACATGTGTCGTAAACATATACAACCATCTATACATCCCCGTTCGAACGCCTTCTCTCCCAGCACGTGCGTCCGTATCCTGCCGCGTTCGAGGATGGTTCGTCCGAACTGCGGCTCAGAGACTCGGCCAAGGGCTGGAGTGTGCGAATTGGGCCATGGTGTATTTTCTTTTTTCGTTATGAGAGAAGTTGTTGATCTCTCGTTAAGTTCGCCGCTGAAATGCACCTGTTGAATATCGACGCGAAGGGGTATTAATTCCCAAGCGCAGTTGTTCTTTCTATCATGTTTTGGAGAAGCCTTCCCCTGGCCAGGGCGAAAGATGCGGTATCCTCGCCAGGCTGACATTCGGTGCGCCGCTACTCGGGACTACACAGCACCCTCGCCTTGACGATGACGTTGCGGTACTGCAGATGGCCGCCGTTCTCGTCGCCGTGCTTGATGACGCCGGGAAACGCCACGCAGCAGAGCTCGCGCGTGGCCAGGGCCTCCTCGTCCTCGCCGCCGAGGTCCTCCATGGTCTCGGGCTCGAAGACGACGCGCTGGTGCGGCAGGATGGCGGGCATGTGGATGCGGAGGACGGCGCGCTGGACGACGAGCAGGCGGGCGAGCTCGATGGAGTTGTTGACGAGGACGCGCAGGCCCGAGTCGCGGGCGTCCGAGGGCGCAGTGCCGGCGAGGGCGTCGAGGAGCCCGGTGATGCGCGAGAGCACGGCTTCGGTGACGGCGGCGGCGGCCGTGGCTAGCTGCTCGGGAGCGTCGCGACGGAGGATGGTGAGGGTGGAGGAGCGCCACTGGTTGACGGGTTCGTCTGAGGCGGCTGCGGGTGAATGAGCGGGTGATGGTTCACCGGGAGAAGAGGGAATAGGGGGATGGCATACCGAAGGAGGAGAGCATCTTTTCCATCTGGCGGAACTGCTGTTCCTGCTCGTCCGATAGCCCGACAAAGTACGAGTCAAAGACCATGTCCATCAGGATTCTCGACACGATGGACTGGAGGAGGTGCACCTTTGCGGTATGGACCAGCTCCTCGTACATGGGGACCAGCTCGTTGAGCTCGGCCAAGGTCGCCTCGTCTAGACCTTCCAGATCTGCCGCGTGTCAGTCCTTGATTTTCCACTAACAACGAGAAGCAAAAGCCC
>JABSTB010000596.1:0-24200 GCA_013756995.1 Neonectria neomacrospora | reverse complement strand
GGGGAATGGAGGAGGAAAAGGTGAAGGAGTGACTGGGAGTTGGAGGGGTGGGAAAGCGAATGGAAGACAACGAGCGAAATGAGCGTGGTGGTGTGAGTGCGCAACGAGCAGCGGGCATCGAGCGAGCGAGGACTGGAGTGGGCGCCGACTACACTAAATGACGAGGCGTCGACGTTCGGACTGTAAAAGTGGTGCCTACTCTCCGGGCGTGCACGCGCGCTTGTCTCCTTCTCTCCCTGTCTCCTTGTCCCCTCGTCTCCTTGGTGCTATATTAACGTACGGAGCAAGCAACAGGTCCTCCTTCTCCTCCTGAGGATGGCCCGGATGGGCTAATTGGAATCGGCGGAAACGCCCCAAGGAAGACCAGGAGCCCCGTGATCCATGCCCAGTGGCCCTGCGAGATGGGAAATAATCTCGCTTGAATTGGACGCGGTGGCTCTCGAGCGGCCAGAGGGGCCAATCAACACGCTGCAGCCGCACGACATGCCTGGGGGAGCGGTGGACATTTTCGGTGGTCAAGCACCGACAGGGATGGCATCAACGCTCGGAGCGGGCTAGGCTGTTCCCTAGACATGGGTCACGATGGCATCCGTGGCTCTCGCGGGCTTCTCAGGCTTCTCAGGAACAACAAGTCAGGAACACAGTCGCAGCGGCGCCATGCATCAGGGACAAGCGTCAGGGGGGGCCAGCATCACCGGCATGGATGTCACCACTGCGGTGCAAGTCGTTTACCTTGTCACCAACCCATCCGTCCATCGATCCATCGATCCATCCACGAACGAACGAACTCCTCTCCAGGGCCCCGACGGTAACTGCGGTGTTGGTGGATTCTCGCTCGCGGGGCCAGAGGCAAGGAGTCAGTCATTACTGGCACGGGCTGGAAACGCGGCTGGAATCCATCCATCTCTGGCATGGGACACATCGGGGTGGATAGATCCGTACCACTCACCACTGTACGTGCAACAATATGCCAGGAGAGTACATACATACGGTACGGTAAGGTCCAAAGTAGGGAGAGGAGGGGGTCAACGAGTCCATGGTATTTTTGGGAGACGCGACGGGTCGGGTCAAGACGTGATGAGATGGAGATGGATACGAGGTATTCCATCCATCCATCCATCCATCCACCCATCAACCAACTCGCCGTATTACTTCGTACCTGACGAGCCATCCAACCCTCACCGCATGTGACCGGGGAAGTAGGTGGTGCCTTCGGGGACGGGTTCGTACTGTAGTCTCAGTCTGCACTTCGTACTTCCTAGTCTACGTGTAGACAGTAGCACGTCAAAAACCCCGTTGGCAAACCCACATGCATTATCACACTGCATCCATGCTGCATGGAATCGTCGCCTGCGTGTTCGTGCCTGCATTGGCGCTCGCACAACGTAGCAGAAGAAGAAGGAGGAGAAAAATGCTGCTCTCCTCGTATCGAAATAGACTACGTACGAAGGTACGGGGCCTGGCCGGGTGTCGACAGCACGAAGCGTTGTTTTATTTGCCGCGCCGCATAGACTATCTCTCCTCTCGTATTCCCACCGCACGCGCAGCGTCGCCGACACTAGCCAGTTTTATTGCAGTACTTCGTACGCACCGCGATTTTCATCAGCACTTTACCTGCGTGCCCGTGGCCTCGCATTTCTGGGGGCGTCAACCTGGTGACCTTTGTGCGGCGAGTGGCCCCCGCGTGAGCTAGAGTTACAGACTTATAGCTTCTGGGGGACATGTCGGATCTAGTTCCTACCAACACGGACGGCATTGATGGATTGGAGATCCAACCTACTCGTGCACAACACTGCATGGCAGTTTAAGGTATAGTGGCACTACTGTGGTCACAAGAGGGCCACCGGTCCATCCAGTCATACCACATCATCTAGCTGTACGGAGAATGGATTACAGCCAGCCAACTAGAGGCGCGATGTGCTGTGTGACGACAAGTTCTACAGTACTCAATTAACTGCGGTGGACATGGTCTCGATGCCCAGTACGGACTAAACCCATCTGGAAAGACCACGATATGCTCTGGACTTAGAATTGGAACCATCGGGTCTCCCACCGTCTCCCCACAAACACGACAATGGAGCGCGCCGCTCGTCTGCAAGGGACGCGAACACGCTGAAAGGGGTGGCCAGGGCATGGCATGGAATGCGAGACCCTCCCCATGCCAGACACAAAAAGAAACCGAGACATGCTCTCTCGCACACACAATCACAGCATAAGCGCAGACAAAGACAGGACAAAGGGGGGCGCCAATCCATCGCGACTGACGACACGACACGATACGACACTGAGAGGGGGAACGAGGCCTGAGGGTGACGACGACTCCGGGGCGGGCCAAGGGTCCACGGCCCAGGTTCTGGCCCTGCCGCCCAATCCGATGGATAATGGAATTTGCAATGAGCTCTGAGAGAGGGGGAGAAGGAAGACTGTCACTGCCCGGGGACGGGCCATGGCCACGGGCCCTCGGGTCCGTCCCCTAGGCCGCTCAGGGCTTGGGTCCTGGGTATTTTTGGAATCCTGGAGGTCACCGGCTCGGCTGTTTCGTTTTTTCCCTCTCTTGGACTGGACTCTTGGCTCTGGGTTTCTCATTCCGAGCTCTTGGCTCGTTTTATGACTGCGAGTAAGTGAAGAGCATTCGTACAGTGTTACGCGACGCCGGGGTCGTGTCATGGGCGCGCAGGTATCCGCTTGACCTACCTGCCTGTGCTATGGTGAGCTTCGCCTGGAGGAATGTGAGTGACATCTTTTGTCTCCGACTTGGAGAAACCAAACAGAACAGAGAACAGGGAACAGACAGCAGAGGCCTTGGCCTTGTCCCTATTCCCCGATGTAACCAGCATCCTGGGACAAATGCAGGTACGGAGCGCAGTCGAGAGACTATCGACTGCCACACGGCGGCGCCCCAAACCTCTTTTGGCGTCCAATGCCGTCCCTGGGCCATTCCGTCTCCGTCTGAACTCTCGTCAACTCTCGCCGCCATTCGTCCGTGCCATCCCGATGTCGATTTCCCGTCTGACCACATGCAGTCTTCGTACATCCGTAGCAGCACCTGGAGCCCGATTCGCCCCCAACTCCTCAAACTCCCCAAGGCCAATCAGTCCACCAATGTCCTTCTCGAAGTTGCAAAAGAACCCCCGTCCCCGTCATCCCCATGTTGCGCTCTCTGCTCTGTTACACACACACACACAGACGCAGACGCAGACGCAACACCCGGAATCGCGCTAGTTCCCCCCCGCCGACGAGCGTGGCTTCACGGCCCATGCTTGAGAATTGCTCAACGACATGGACCCCATGCGTGATATCGGGCCCGGCTCCCGAAGTGGGACGGAGAATTCAGAAGTCCAAGGCTCCGTTCCGGGGGGGAGAACTGCTCCGGGTTGGGAACCGTAAGAAAAAGAAAAGAACAGGGCGTTGCCAAGGCCAAAAACGGTCAGTCGGTCCATTCGTCGGGCATGTGGGATAACTCTTGGGTCATGATGAATTCGTGGGCCGCACTGGCCGGGGTTGGCTTGTTTGCGACTCCCTTTTCTTCCCGACCTTGCTTTCTTTTGACGGTGGGTGATGGTGTTGCCGTTGTTCGGTGACTCCCTCGACAAGCTCTTGGACACACACTGTGAGTTACGAGTACTGCCACAACGCTCTTCCAATCGAATTCTATGTGAGCCACGCCCGAGCAAGGTGGGGCCGGATTGTCCCCGTTGCACTGTCGCATCGGCAAAGGGTCTAGTTATGAAATCCATCGATATCGAAAGACGTATGGGGCAGGGAGTCAGAAATGAGCTCTACGACCCAGCGTTACAGTGCCTGGATTGATGATAAATATATCCGGGGGTGTGGCACCCAGGACCCATGAAGACTGTGACTCGCAGATGTCATATCTGATGTTTGGTATCGCGAGTCAATTTCGACTTCATGGGTGCCTCGTCATTGATTCGTACCCTAGTAATCTCGCACCTGGACTCTTAAAAGCATACCAACAGAGGCGCTGGACTGTGCCTGCCTAGGTGGGTATATGTCCAGCCTAAACAGGCTCTGAAGATGCCACATTCAAGACCCCTCACAGAACGTGTAAACCAATGATTTCCATACAAGGTTTTTAAGTAGATGATGTGTTCGTGGTGACCCATGATTATAGATCATAGAGGCTCACCCCCATGTCGTTCCATGGCAATCACGGCCCTTCAATCCGCACGGTCACTGAGCTGATGGAAGTTTGGGGGTTACTTGTGGTGGAAGCCGAGCGGCCAGCAAATCAAGTATTCACTTGCCGGATGGAAGCCAGCGCATACGCCTCAGTGGCCGAGAACCTACAACGCACTCCGCCATCAACGGCGCACGTACGTCCGTCCGTTCCTTAACGCTGCAGAAGTGTCTTAGCAAAGAGCTGTAGCATCCCTTCCAAGGCCGCTACGTTGACAAGCCGAGCCACCTAATTTTGGTGGAGATCGACGAGCCATACGAATGAATACTCGTATTATCGAAGCAGAAGGCCCGGCGGAGAGACCCGTGCTGCATTGGTGCATCCTATCTAGAAATGCTTTCAACAGCACCAGCGTTTCCTGCCGTTCCATTCCCCGACTTGACTGGTTCTGCTTCGCCACATGAATCAATTGCCACTTGGATCGATCCAGCATCCTTGCTCGACTGCTCCGGATGTACGAGAGTGACTCCGGCTCCGCTTTGTCAGTCGGCTGAACTGGACTGGATCGAGTGATGAATGCGTGTGCGTGTGTCCTGGTTGGGAAAATCGTCCTACCCCACGTGTGACAGCCCATCACTCACTCATCACTCACTACTCACTCAACCACACGCTCATTCACCCCAACCATTCACCACCTCGCCATCGCCGTAGTGAGCGACTGACCAGCAGGTTTCTAAAGGAAAGGAAGCAATATCTTCTCTATAGCTGCAAGACAGCTTCCTCTGCGTCTAGCATCTCCTCCCCGTCCAAGCTAGGCCGCCTTGCTCGCCCTTGTCGTCGTCACCTACTATCAATCATCATGGGAACGCCACCGCCCCCATACGAGGTAGAGCCGCACCCACACGCATACTCCGCGTCCCCGTCCGGGTCGTCAGCACCGGTCCCGGCCCCGATACCGCGACGTCCGGTCGCATCGTCCATCCTGGACTCCAAAACTCCGTTCCCGGACTCAGCTCCCGCTCCCGCTCCGGGACCCTCCGGCCTCTGGCTCGGCTCCGACCCCCGCTCCTCCTCCACCCAGTCCCTCCTCCCCGAAGACGCCTATGCTCCGTCCGCTTCGCTCTCGGCCTCCTCCGCCGCCGATGCCCACGGCCGCCGCACCCTCCTCGTCATCTATCTCCATGGCTTCCTCGGCAACGATCAGTCCTTCCGCTCGTTTCCCGCCCATGTCCACGCCCTCCTAACCGACATGCTGGTCGAGTCCCACGTCATCCACTCCAAGATCTATCCCCGGTACAAGACGTATCGCGCCGTCGACGTCGCCCGGGACAACTTCAGCACTTGGTTGGCGCCGCACGAATCTCCCACCACCGACGTCATCCTCGTGGGCCACTCGATGGGGGGCATTCTCGCTGCCGACATCATCCTCATGGTAAGTTGACCACGATCTCCTCTCTGCTGTATCCAGAGAATCAACCCAGCTGATTCACGTGCAGCCAAACTACAGCCCGTATGGCCAACAATCTCTCAAGCACCGCATCCTCGGCCATGTCTCCCTCGACTGCCCCTTCCTTGGCCTCCACCCTGGCATCATCGTCTCTGGCATCTCGAGCCTCTTCAAGCCGTCTCCCCAGCCTCAGGATCCAGGTCCCGACAACAGCAGCACCTACCATCTCGAGGCCCTCAACGACCACGGAGTCCCAATCGCAAGCCCAGGATCCTCCTCCGCCTTGAACCTCACCCCCTCGCAGTCTCCTCACCCGGGATACCCATCCAGCATCGCCTCCTCCTCCCTCTCTGGCCCGTCTGCCTCAAGCCCAGCCGACCAGTTCTTCAACCAGCCCTTCTTCAACGACGCCGCCTTCCGTGAGCAGCCTTTCGTCCGCCGCATGCTGCACTTCGCCTCCAAGTACCGCTCCGAGGGCCTCATCCAGGCGGCTGCCAAGCACGTCGTCTCCTACCTCGAGTTCGGCGGCTGCCTCGCGGACCCGTCGGGCCTCGAGTCGAGGTACTGCCGTCTCCGTGCCCTCGAAGACGTCGACGAGTTGAAGCCCTTTGGGCCAGGCAGGGATCCTCGCGGCCCAACGACGAGGGTGCGGTTTGTGAACTACTACACCCTGTGTACTGGTCGGCCCAAGACGCCCAAGCCTGGAACCCCCGACCCTGAATCTTATGAGGGAGCAGAGGTGGAAGCGGAGACAGACGGTTCTTTGCAGCGCGAGAGCCTCGACAACGAGACCCCGGCGCTTGAGAAGTCGTCCTTTGGCCTGGCGTCGTCTTCTCTGTTGCAGGCAGCTCAGGATGAGAAAGACCAGCACAAGACCAGCATCGACAGCCCCAGGCCCAGCATAACCATCGAGGACCACGACAGAAACGCCAAAGCCCCGGAAGCTCCAAGGCCAAAGGACGCAATGGACCCGGACGCCGTCTCCCTGTGTTCCGACATGGACGAAATGTACCTCCTCGAGCCAACCCCCATGGAAGAAGTCGACCCAACTCCTATGAGCGACGAGCCCGTCTCAACGGACAAGCCCGCTGCCAGCGACGAACCCATCCCAATGGACAAGCCTGCTCCCAGCGATGAACCCACCCCCTCAGAACCGCGAGACTCCATCACCACGTATACTCGGGCCTCCACAGACCAGGACTTCGAGCTCGACCTGACGCCGGTCCCCGACGAGCCCGTCCGGCCAGCCCTCCCGGACCTGGATCTCTACGGCGACAAGGACGCCCGCAAACAGGCCGAGCGCGAGGCCAAGCGCCTCCAGCGCGCCTACGACCAGGCCGTCAAGGACCGCGCAAAAGCGATCCGCGAGCGCGAGAAGATCATCGACAAGCGCCGCAAGAAGGCGCAGAAGGCCGTCGAGAAGCTCGAGAAGGATGCACTGAAAGAAGCCGAGCGCCTGGAGAAGAAGGCCCTCAAGGAATCCGAGCGCGAGGAAAGCCAAGCCGTCAAGGAACAGCGCCGCCTCGAGCAAGAAGCCCTCCGCATGGAAGCCGAGCGGCAACGCATGCAGCAGCCAGATAACCAGTCGACGCCTGCACCTACGCCTACGCCTGCGCCTGCGCCTATGCCTGCGCTTACGCCAACTCCTACGCTTACTCCAACCCCTACGCCCACCGACCGCACCATCGCCTCTTCTTCCTTCTCCACCGCTTCCTCCTCCGCAAGCGCCGCCGTCCCCGAAGCCAAGCCGCGCAAGCTCCGCCGGTTCTGCAACCTGCCGGACGCCGTGCCCACCGCCGGCGGCGGCACCGCGCGCGACCACACGTGGGTCGACATCTTCATGACGGACGTTGACGAGGTCGGCGCGCACTGCGGGCTGTTCATGGCCGGGCCGCATTACGAGCGGCTGGTGGGCGACGTGGGCAGTCGCATTGTCGGGTGGGTGCAGGAAGACATGACGCGCAGGGCCATCTTAGAGATGGGGGAGATTTAGTGACGGAGCGGGCTGTTGAGGACCAGGTATGAGAGGGTCGCGGCGGAGGCAAGAAACATAAGGATCGGGGTCGGTCTCTTTGAGAAACCCCTTCAAGACGGGTTCATATCTTTCGGCACAGGATCTCAGGGGCAGGCCCCCGTTTACTCGTTGACTTTACGATGATGATATCACACACAACGTACACAAGGTAATCAACACAGACAGACAGATATAACCGATACCCCCAAAATTGTAATTCTAATGCCGTAGAAATATCACCTACATATGCTATGGTACATGGTATCAAGAGAAAGCCAAGCCCCAAAAAATCAGGAAAACACCCACCCCATTCGTTCGTGCATCCGTCCGGTTCATTCATCAGTCGATCGTCCGTCCCCTATCCATCCCCGATCTATCCAAGTATTATTATATATGTATGGCGTACAAGGACATGAAGGTATATGCGCGCGTGTGTATGTGTGTGAGTATGTGTATGCGTGGGTATATGCGTGTGAGATTCTTAGTAGATGTCGAGCTCCCGCAAATGCACATTCAATCTCCTCTCGTCGTTCATGACGCCCTTGACCACGGCGTGCTCGTCATCCACGCCCAACAAGCCGCCAGGACCCAACTCCAGGGTCCCGAGGCGCACGAGCTCGCCATCGGGCACCCAATTGCGACGGCCGCAAACAAGTACGCTGGCCGACTCGTAAGACTCGTCATTCTTCCAGTCGCGGCCGGCAAGGACGATGCCCACAAGCTCGTGGGCGCCAGCGGGGGGCTCGCCGTCCGGGTCGTTATGGGAAGCCCGGAGAAAGAGGGCGGTGAGGGCGTCGGGATAAGGTTCTCGAAGATCCATGTCGGTAAGTGTGATGTTGCCATCGGCGTCTTTGTTCACGTGGATGTCGAAGCAGTGCGACTTGAGGCGGAGGAAGCTAATGGAGCTGGTCTTTGCGGCGATGGCGTCGCCGTCACTCTCCCAGGAGAGGACTGAGAGGTCTTTGAAGCCGATGGACACGTCAAGGCTGGGCGCGGCAGTGACATTGTTGATGAGGGGGCCTTCGTCGCAAACTTCGAAGAGGTTAAAGGAGGGGCCGTTGCCGGGGTATTCAGGACGTGACTTCCAGGCAAGCCACGTCCACGAGGGGAACGGCCCTTGGAGGAACATGGAGTGTGCCGAGGCGTCAGCTTCGCCCAAGTGCTCATGTTTCCATGCTAGGCCCACCGCGAGACGATCTGTCCGGGAGACGGAAACGACGTCCTTGAAGTCCTGGGGGTGATATAAGGGAAGGCCAAGGAGGTTGTCCACGGCGGGATCCATGTGGGCGTAGCAGTCCAGAATACCCCTGAAGGCATCTAGTCGGTCCTCGGGGTAGGTGACTTCGCGACTCATGTAGCCATTAACCTGGACCTTAAAGTCCCGCGCGTGAGTGCCGGCGCCGGTGGATGGAAAGACGCGGCCGAGGTTGAGTGTGGGCTTCGTCTGGAGAGGATGGGAGATGGTTTCATGGCAGTGTAGGTGCTGGCACTGGAAGTAGGTCTGGGAAGGGGTGAAGACGAGGCGGCGGCGCGACAGGAGGCCCTCCTGGTAAGTCCAGCCGCGTGACGCCCATCGTGAGCTAGCGACTTCAACGTCGGGTCGAGTGAGTGAGGTGGTGAAATGGCCGGCGTCGGTCTGGAGAGAAAGTTGCTCCTCGCGGGGGACACTCACACCCGGGATGCCATCCGAAACGCCCTCTCCAGCGGCCACAATGAGGGTCAGGGCAGAGCGGGCGTAGATATCCCCCATGCGATCCAATTGGCGCCGGCGCTCGTTCCCGTTGTACTGGGGAAAGCAATACTGATCCACCCAGAGATATCGGAAGCCCAGAGATCGAGTTACGCTCATGGCGTCGGCGAGTAGCGGAGGCACGTCCGCCGGCAGAAGCGCAGGCGTGGTTGCTGAGGGAGCTGGCAGCTCATCGGAACCGCCCCTGACATAGCTGAGGGCGACGTACTCGACAGCCTCGACCATGAGATCGTCGACGAACAAAATCTCCCTATCGCGGCAGTCGAGCAGCTTCATGCCGCGGATCGGGCGTCCTGGGGAGGCGCAGGCCGACTTGGAGTGGTTGGCCATGCAGAAGTCGATCCAGGTCCTGGGTAAGAGAGGGTCGAGCAAGGGCGGGATGAGCCTCCCCCGGATGACGGGCGTCGGCTCGCGGTAGCCTGCCAGATCATCGGCGCTCTCGACGACGCGGACAATGTAACCCCACGGCAGCACTTTGCTTTTTGTCGTGACCTCGAACAGCACGGCCCCGCCCAGCTCGTGCTTCTCTCCCACACCAAGACGCTCGAAGGCCTGGCGAATGCGCAAGTACGGGGTGAACTTGCGCGTCAGGTCGGGCTCGGCGCCGACCAAGGCCTGGAAGAAGATGCAGTAGGGGCAGGCGGACTCCGCGGCGAGGGTGTGTGCGAGAGGGATCCAGGGCCGAGGCTGACCAGGGCGCCAGTTGAGCAGGCGGGGGAAGTCGATGGTGGCGCAGATGGGACACGGGGGATGATCGTCGTCAACGACAAGGCGGCTGAGGCCATTGCGGGCAGGTCGCTTGGGCTCTCCCTCACGGCGGCGGCGTGAGGACAGCTGGTGGAGGTCCGGGGAGGACTCGCGAGTCGAGGCGGCGGCGACGTCCCATTCGGGGTTTATGACATCGGGACGGCCGCGGGTCAGGCGCGTGAAGGCGAAGAGGCGAGAGAACTTCTTCATGCCGTTGGGGACGCGAGCGGCGGGTTTTGCGGTGGCAGTCGCCGCGGGGCGGTCATTCTGGCTCATTTCCTTGTCCCTCGGGGGGAGGAATTGGAGTTTTTGAGGACGGGCGGACGACGGGGGAGGTGGAAGCGTGGGAGGAGGCGAAGGCGTAGGCATGGGCGCAACGCAGAGGGCGGCACGGGGACGAGCGAGTCCGTCCGGGAGCAGTTGAAGAGAAAGGGACGCTCTCTCGGTCTCTCTCTAGGGATAGGTCATGTTGATTGGGAGAAATTGCATGTGGTGTTGCAGTCTGTCGTGGTTGTGAGTGTTTGTTCGAGTGGAGGCTGCTACCGAGTGTCCGGAGACAGTGGGAAGTGGGAGGTGGTGGTGTGTTGTAGTTCTGCCGGGGTCCGAAGTTGAAGTGGGTGGGCTGAAAGTGGCACCGACTAGGGAGGCAGGTACAGTAGAGTAGGTAGGTAGGTAGGTAGGTAGGTAGGTGAGTTAGTTGGTAGGTCCCCTATTGCAGGAAATGATGCTGGATGAGGATACTGTAGAAACAAATAAATGCCTTGTTGCGAGCCTGATGTGTGCCAGGGAAAACGGGGAGGAGGAGAACAAGGTGATGGAGAAGTCCCAGCGCTGGACCGTCCCCTTTCCCGTCCCGTCTGCTTTGCCGTGTCCCTTTCCTCCACTTAACGTTACTTACTCGAGTGTCCTCCAGCTTGGTCCCAGCGGTGCGGGCGCCCTACCTGCCTGCCTCCCACCGACTGACCGACTGACTGTACTGTACACTGTAGTGGTGCCCAAGTAAGTATGGACTGCACAGTACTCCATACGTGGTAAGCTATTCCATGCCCTTACCACCAGCCCCAAGGCAAATAATTGAGCCCGCTCCCAACGCTAGAGGTGAAATTAATCATAATCACAGTCTGGACTCCGGCTCTAGTCTGCATCCATACTCCGATGTGCGTGCATGGCATCGCAGCAGCGCGGTAGGGAGGGGAGAGAGGCTGAAGATCCGTCGGCTCGCTCGTCGGATCCGCGCACCCTCGTTGTTCGTCGTTCGTTCGCTCGTGGCTCGATTCTTTTTTTGACTTTCCCATCACGTCACAACGCACGCACACACCTTCTTTGCTTCTTCTGCTTGCCCGGGCCCCTGGATACCCCTCGATCCTGGTGACACCAGCAAGGGGAGGGGCGTCAAATCATACCCCGGGACTGGCCACGCGCTCCCGCTGAATTGGGAGCTGGGACCAGGCCGGACAGGCGACAGGCAGGGAACAGGGCATGGCGGACAGGGGCTCATTGTACGTATTCGTAGAGGTCTATTGGGCTGGGCTGAAAGGGTCCTGCTTCTCTCTCACACACGGGCACTCTCTCTCTCATTCGAGCATTGGACATCTTTGTCACTCTCCCTCCCTCCTCTCTGGCTCTGTCTTTGTCTCTGTCTCCGTCCATGTCTCCCTCTCCCTCTGTTTGGTCTCTCCCCATCACCGCAACAATGAGCAAGGCAAGCCAAACCACCGGCCACATATCCGACCTGGGGTTAGCGCTGCCGGATTTGCACTCACCATCCCGGCCCACTCCACGTGGGTATGTACTGCACTGTACTCTACTGTCTGTAGGTACAGTAGGTACACACAATACACCCTCACATTACAGTGACTTACTGTGCTAAGTATTTAACATACAGCACATGAATCATGAGTAGTGTCCACGCAGATTGCTCCTCCCAAGACAAATCTCACCCCGCTGCCTGCCTGACTCTTGTTCCCAGAGTGAAACTAGCCATGATTCAGCATGCCGGAAGAATTGCAACACCATCTCCCCCAGCTTGACCCTCGTGAACGGAGCCGAGACTGAGCCGCACCCGCACCTGCACCTGCACCTACACCTACACCTTGCACCTAAACGCTGTTGTAAATCTCCATCCGAGCATCCCGTCCCTCCCCAGGGCCCCAAGAAGCATGGTCCCCCCGTCCACTCAAGTTCCATTTTTGCATCGGAGCGGACAGGGTGCCAGGTTACTGTACCCCGGAAGTAGCTGCCTCCGTTAACAAGTATTCAGGGGTCGGCGGTCCAGTGTGTGTGCTGCCGGGTTTTTTTTTCTTCTTCAGCGGGCTGTAGGGTAGTTGACGCACATGTTCCGCATGTCAAACCACCGTCTACTTTGGTCGCGTGACCGTCGACCTGTTCCATTGACGGGAATGGAGAGACTTTAGTTTAGTTGGCTTTGTAGTGGCCGTTGTGGAAAGGCGACCCCGAACTGTTCCTCGGTCTAGGCCCTGGTCTGGTTTGATCTTAGCCTAGATCTTATTCTTCTCTCAAAACCTTCAAACACGTCATCCTCACAGACTCAAAGTTTACACCGTCGCGTTCCTGCAGCTGTCAACCACGTTTATGGCTTACGGCACATTCAGCCGACAGCTTCGGCCTTTCACATGGTCCAAGCCATCTTTGTGGCTCGTCGAACAAGATCTCCAGGCCGGATTCCTTCACACGACATTTACAATGACAGCAAAAACAAGCAACTACCGGCATAATTCAAATGATATGTCCAATTCATGATTCACCAAGAAACGTCATCAGTAATTCCCGTCCCCCGCGCACATCTATCATCATGCCTACGGCCTTCAGGGGTATGTATTGTCTCTTCAAGCATAAGCCAGCGTGTTGTCGTCACGAATCCTTCCGTCCACCCCGATGTTGGCCTCGCCTCCCGCAACGCAGGGTCCCTTTACAACGATCTATGCCACCAGTCAGTATTCTGTCTTCTGTCTCGCGCACCGCACCTCAGCCTCAGCCGCTTCGTAAGACTTACCTTTCCTTCAATCTTGTCATCCGTGGTCCGATGCAGTCCCGAGTCCTTCAGGAACACCTCTACGCTGGTCAGGGGCGAGCCAAAGTGACCCTTGCCATCCTCACAAAGCCGGTAGTCGTAGAACGCGGTCTGGCTGATGGCTCCGGCAACCTTGGCCGCTGTCAGCGCGTACACGATCCTCGCACCGGTAAAGATGCGGAGATCCGAGAGAACGCTGGCCGAAAGATGAGGAGTATCGGCACCTGCTCGCTCAGCGGTGTAGACGAGGCGAAGCTTGCCTGGGGTCGTGCCAATGGCGGGGCATGCGCCAGAGGCAAATGCAGATAGAGGGTTCGACGTCGACAGGATGCCCTCCTGTGTCAGAGAGCGCGTCGAGAGCGCGTGTGAGGCCTTGGCCAGGGGCGAGCTTAGCTTGAATGTCGATTCCGCGTGCGATGCCAGGAGCGTCTGCGGGCTGGCGACGACGATGGTCGGGGCAACCCCCTGAGTTGCGAGGGCCAGATCCGGCGACTTGCCAGCAACCGAGGTCAGCGCTACTGAAGCGTTCGAGTAGATTGCAGCCAGTGTCAGAACCAGAGTGTGGATATTGGCAAGCGAGTCGGCAGCGAGGAACAGGTCAGACCGGTTGATACGCTCCTTGGTGGGGATGGCAGCAAGCTGAGCGGAAATCGCCGAGACCAAGTTTGCCTGGCTGAAGCGCACCATCTCCTCCATCTGACCGGGCTTGTTCTGCCAAAAGGTTACAACATCCATGGGGGAGCGCTCAGGGTCGGCGGTGGGCAGTTCGATACCAGCCTCAACGGGGGCATCCCTCAGGATATCTTGCCAGGTAGCGACGTTGATGCTGCTGCCGGTGCCCTCGGGAACCTCGTTCCAGTCCATGTGGTTGCTGCCCTCGTCGGTGACCCAGATGAGCTGGCGCAGCGATGGATAGGCCTTGATGACGGCATCGAAGGGGAATGCGCCGGGGGCGGTAATCAAGGTGTCGACGGCGGAGCGGCGAAGCATAGAAACGAGCTCGTCATCAGAGACATTGAATGGGATCAGCACCGTCGTCAGGTTCGAGTAGAAGCTGCAAGCGAAGAGCGTCACCAGGAGCTCGATGGAGTTGGGCAGATAGATGGCGACGCGGATGCCGCCCTGGTCCGCAATGTGCTGTCCGATGAGGTTGATTTGCCGGGTGATGTCCTCTGTGTCATGTTAGCTAAGCCTTTGGGATCTGGGGCTGTATCTTACGTAGTTTGTGGTCAACGACGTTGTGGGTTCCCAACACGGTCATGAGCTTTCCCTTGACGCCGTCGTCGCCACCCTGGACGGCCTTGCGCCAGACATCCCTCAAGTCGCCGTCGCGGCCGCGCGACCACTTGGAGGCACCGTCATCCTTGACGTTGAGGCCGGCGTTGAGGGGCATGCCATGGGGGGCGGCCTGGGACCTGTAGACGGGGCTTTCGCCGTCGTTTCGGACGGGAGACGGCACGGACTGTCGGGCCAGGAGCATGGGATGGACATCGGGCTCGCGGGTGGAGAGGACGCGGTAGGAAACGAGGACGAGGAGCAGCGTTAGAAGGCCGGTCGAGTAGGGATTCCACTGGTCGGCCAAGCTGGAGATGCTCGCGTCCAGGCTGTCGATGAGACCCATGGTCGGCTTGGTCGGCTTAGTCGCCGTGGCTCACTTTCGATCGGGTCGGCGCAGGCGGCGTGGCGGGGGATTTATTAGAGCAGAGGATGGAGAGGAACAAAAGGCGGAATGCTTTGCGCGGGTGAAAGTAGGGGAGGAGAAGCGTGGGCGTCTCTCGCTCTGACGGTGTACACGTGCGAGAGAATAAAAAGAAAGAAAAAACAATTATACGGAGTCGGGAGAGGTTTGAAGTGTCGGGCGGGGGAAACACCGATCCGAGATGCAGCGCGACGACAAGAGGCCACGGCAGTGTGGTGAGTGGGGAAGCCCACGGGTGCGATTATGAGGGGGGCTGAGCTGGCATAGCAGCGCGTGCAGCCTGCGTCACTGAAGTTCCGATACCGAGCAACCTACTGTACCTAACCGTGGAAGGAAACGCCTGTAATGAGTAGCAGCAGCAGTGAACAGTAAATGCAAATGCTAAATAGTGCAAGTGATTATTAAGATGACTGCGCAGTTCGTGAGTGCTGCGTGAAACAAACCGTCCCGTCCTCGGCATCAGCGCCGGGATGCCTCCGCGGAACGTTTCTTTATGTTTCCACGTCCCTAGCACTCTGAAGCTCGACTGCAAGGTAAAGAGGTACATGGTGACCTCAAGTCCCTCCCACAGTCATGATACACAACGATCTAACCATGCCCCATAGTCTTTCATTGCCTACCCTGGTATTCTTGCCTTGTTGGGTACCTCGTATCTATCATCCATCATCCATCATCCATGTCACCATCCACAAGCTGCTGGCACGGTCCGCCCCCGCCTCAGCCACTCCCGTTGGACAGACGCAACTACGACATCAAAAATGCTACAAGACATCTCACAGTTTGAAAATCAGGGACACAATTGTAGAGTGCAATGCGTTTTTTTCTTGGACTCCTCAGTCCAGTCTGGTTATCTGTCTAACACGGGAACTGAGCCCATGACCACTGGCCTGTTCCATGCCATGGTCCCCTTTGTCAGAAGCCTCGCGACTCGGTGCCCTTTTTGGCCAAGTCCAAGCCTTCCTCAATTTCCATGTTCCAATGTCCTGCTAAGAGCAAGAGCTTTTTGTTCCATGCCGTGCCGCCCAAACCAAAAATCCATAACCTGTGGCGTCGCGCGGCCGCGCTCTCGTGCTCTCCGCATTGTGTAAAAAACAGAGAAAACCGTTCTGTTGGCCATCGTCCGTGTTCCTAGCCTTGCTCATCGCCCTCCCACCGGTCCCCATTCCTGCGGGGGACCGCCGGGCGATTGTTGACCAGAGAACCGAGAAATCCACTTTTGTCTATGTCTGCACGGCGATAGCATGACCCTCTATCGTGAAAGCGAGAAAAATGCCCTCGGGGTTGGGGGAACCCCAGGTAGACCGCAGAAACATGATACTCGTGATGCCGTGTCCAGATCCAGTGAACCTAGATCCATTAAACACCACGTTCTGCCAACGTCTTCCAGTTCCCCAAATCTCGGTCTAAGGGTATCAAGCGAGGAGTGTGCCGAAATCAAAAGAAACGCAATCTATCACATGCTTCGTGAATGCCCTGGGACCGAATGCTGCTTCGTGCCAGTCATAGAAGATGCATTCGTGCGTCTCCGCAGATCATGATGCCGCCGTGTCGTCCAAATTCAGATTCGTGCGTCCAGAAAAATGTTGTAATCAAAGCAAAAAAAAAAAGCAGTCGATAAGGAAAAGATTGGTGGTGCTGTTGCTCGGCGTGTGCCTGACAGCATCCATGACACACCTCGCAGGTGTGTTTTGTCTTCGGTGGATGTGTTGTTTACCACCAAGAGGACTGGCCACCGGGGCCGCCGGGGTTGCCGTAGCTTCCACCACCGCCGCCGTAGCCGCCACCATAACCACCAGCACCACCGCCGCCGCCGCCAGAGCCGTAGCCACCGGCGCCGCCCTGAGGAGCACCGCCGTAGCCGCCGGAGCCGCCAGCGCCGTAGCCGCCAGCACCACCGCCGTTGAAGCCGCCACCGCTGCCGCCGAAGCCACCACCGCCGACCTTGCGGAAATCACGGTTGGCAGCACCGCCGCGGCCACGACCACCACCAGAGCGGCCACCACGGCCACCGCCGCCGCCGCCGAAAGACGACTCGCGGGCAATAGTCTCGAGGAAAGAGGGGACCTCCTGGTTGGCCTCCTTGAGAAGGTCGAGGAGTTCTCGGACAACACCACGGTTGCCACGGTTGAAGAAGGCAGTGGCAATACCGGTGTTTCCAGCACGACCAGTACGACCGATACGGTGAACGTAGTCGTCAATGTCGGTAGGAAGATCGTAGTTGACAACGTGGGTAACGTTGGGGATATCGAGACCACGAGCAGCGACCGCAGTGGCAACCAGGATGGGGCAGCGACCGTTACGGAAGTACTCTAGGGCACGCTCACGCTCCCGCTGAGTTCGATCTCCGTGAATGGAGGTGGCAGGGAAGCTCTGGTTGATAAGGAAGTCGGAGAGCGAGTCGGCCATGCGCTTGGTCTCGACAAAGATGAGGGTCAATCCACCGGCGTGAGTGTGGAGGATATCGAGCAGGACAGAACGCTTGTCAACGTCCTCGACGTACTCGACCTTTTGGGTAATGTTCTCGGAGGTAGAACCGACACGGCCAACGGAAAGGAAGACGTAGTCCTTGAGGAAATCGCGGGCAAGCATCTGGATGTCGCGGGGGAAGGTGGCTGAGAACATCAGGGTCTGACGTTCGGCAACACCGGGCATATCCTCGCCCTCGACAATGCGGCGAATCTGAGGCTCGAAACCCATGTCGAGCATGCGGTCAGCCTCGTCAAGAACGAGGTACTTGATGTTGCAGAGGGAGATGCGACCTCGCTCTATGAGATCGACCAATCGACCGGGGGTAGCAACGAGAAGATCACAGCCACGCTCAATCTGTCGGAGCTGAGAGCCAATGTCGGCACCACCGTAGACGACACAAGGTCGGACCCACGATCGGTATGCGAACTTGCGAGACTCTTCGTAGATCTGAGAGACTAGTTCTCGGGTGGGAGCGAGAATCAAGGAAGTGGGGTAAGCCTTGCGCTGACGGCCAAACTGACCGGCAGCACCGGCGGGGACGATGGAAGGACCGTTGATGAAAGCCTGCGAGAGGATGGGGAAGAGGAAACCACCAGTCTTTCCAGAACCAGTTTGGGCACAAGCCATGAGATCACGGCCGCCCATGACGATGGGAATGGAGTACTTCTGGACGGGAGTGGGGACCTTGTAGTGAGCGAGCTCGATGTTGCGGCAAAGGTGCTCATCAAGAGGCGGGGTGCTGAAACTGAGGACAGCCTCGGGGACATCCTGGCCAGATGCCTCGACGGGGATGTCGTCGTACTTCTCGAAGTTGATACCAGTGTGCTGCTTGGAAGGGTCGTCAGGAGCACCAAAAAGCTCACGCTCGATGCGGGGGTTAGCCGGACCAGGAACGTGCTTTCCGTCGCGCCACTGTCCGTCACCAGAACCACCGCGGGAGGAGTAGCCGCCGCCGCCGCCGCCAGCAGAGTGACCACCGCCGCCCTCGAAGTTACCGCCACCGCCAGAGTAGCCACCTCGGCCACCCCAACCGCCTCGGCCACCTCCACCGCCTCGGGGGGCGTTGTTCTGGTAGGTAGGGACGTCGTTGCCCCAGTTAGACTGGCGGGCACCGTAGTTTTGGCTGTGGCAAAAACGTTAGTTGGTTGTATCAGGGACCATAATGGGAAGGCGTTACTTACTTAGCCCAAGCACTGTTGCCGAGGCCGTTGGCACCCGGGGGACCAGGAGCAGGAGCAGGGGCACCGGGAAGGGGGCCAGAAGCAGCGGGACCGACGCCGACAGGAGCAGGGCCAGCAGGTCCAGCGGGAGCAGCAGCAGCGACAGGACCCGGAGCAGGACCAGGGCCAGCGCCGTTAACGGGAGGACCACCGGGGCGGGTTCGCATGTGAGGCGGGATGTATGATCGCCCGCCAATCTGGGCGCCGTCGGGGCCTAGGTTGAGGCCATTCATGTTGAGTTGTTCCGCCATGTTGAACGATGTCGAGATTTCGGGTTTCGCGTCGATGGTGGAAGGGGTATCGGGTCGTGAAGACACGAGGACGATCAAGTCGATCGATGAAAATCACACTCGAAAATCAGCGAGAGTGATGGAAGGAATTCCTGTCCGACGAGAGAGACAGGGAAAAAAAGGCAGGAAGAGAAAGAAGTGGAAGACCGGCGCTTCCAAAAACTTTTCGGGCACAAACAAAGTCAGTGCTTGCAGCTTCCTTCGAAGAACACGCAGAATCTTCAAAGAAAAGACCAAGGAATGACGAGAGGTCTTGGGATAAGACGAGGATGAGAGGAGATGGGGGGTTTGTGAGGGTGAGGGTGAGGATGAGGGAGAGGGAGAGGAGGGTTGTTGTGGGAGGAAGAAAAGGGACAGAAGTAAGAGGCCTAGAAGAGTGGGAAAAAATTGGTTTGAGTTGCCTCAGAAAGAGGCTAGCGCGTTCTTTGCCGGGTCAGAATTTTTGGGGGGCGCGCCTGCTGCGGTGAAGGCGAGTGGGAGGGAATGGAGGGGGAGGAGAGACCGTGAGTGGGTGGAACTGGGCTGAGGTAACTGCAAAGTATCTTTTGGCCACCGCCTAGAGCAAGTGACGTTGGTGGGCGCCCAGTGGACATGCAGTAGGCTTCCACTGTTTCCAGCGGGTTTGGGCCGATTCGGCAAAGGCTTGCGGATTGCCCGCCCGTTTTGCCGCACTGTGTCTTGATGTGGCTGGCCAGTAAGGCGCAGGCTTTGGAGTAGAGGGAGACACTGAAGACACGAAGACCTAAGAAACACACCTTTGGGTTTGAAGGCCAGCGTGGTTTTGGGCATCCACTGCCTCTCGCTAGGCAGTCGGTCGTAAGGGTCCCAACAGGAATGACGACGATAGTGGGCGACTCGTTGGCTGGTGGGAGGGCAGCCGGCCGTGGGTGCAGTGGTGCAGCACCGAAAGCAAGGGTGTTGGCAGTCAGGTACTTGGAAGGTACCGCGTGCGAACTTGCCGGGATGAAAGGGGCCTCCCTGGGACCAGTGCTGGGCGGTAGGTAATCAGTAGATCTGCACTGGCCGCGGTCTACGTCGAGGTTAGTTTGTGCAAGGGTTGGTTGAGATTGTGTTTGCAGGTTGGCAAAACATAGGAACGAGACCCTTTGAGAGGAGAGTAATTCAGAGTCGAGAGGTAGAAACTCGACGGAGAACTGATGCCCGTGTTTGTCGACTTTGGTAGGCAGCTCTGGCCTCTTTACTGCCTATTTTAGGCAAGAAGCGTTTGAGAGAGGATCTCTCCAGTAATACCAGGGGGGGGGAGGCAAGTACTACGAGCGCTGACGCAGGGTGCTATTACAGTACTAAAGTACCTACTGTACGACAACTACGACCCACGATTGACAGGGACCAGCGCTGGACGACACTCAACTTTAAGTTCAACCTGTCTCTTCATAGTAGCCGACACAACTTCTAGCGAAGGAGATCGAGCGCGGTGTCAAGATGTGTCTCAGGCTCTTGCTGCTGCCGCCTCACCGCGCACCAGCCTTGAGACTTTGCTTCGCTTGCCCTGGAGTTACAGGGATCAAAGACCAGGTTCGACAGTTCAACACGGCATTGCACTCGATTGATGACGAAATCTCCGATAAGCGGGCGAACTTGCACACGTATCGAGATGAGGAATACCGGCCTGCGGTCAGCCACGGATAGTACGTGCCCTTGTATTCGCACTTGCGTGCCACCGAGTCAAGTTACGAAGCCACCAGAACACCACCTCAGATCTTCCATCTCCGTCTAGAAGGCGCTGGAAATGAAATGGTGGAATGATGTACCCAGCTTCCGTCACCCGATGACAGCGAGGCCGGAGCCGCAGAACGCTTTTTGCATGCGATGCGATGCGATGCGATGCGGCGATGACATGCCGGTCTGCCTGCCTTACCTTCCGATACTGAACTGCTACCTATCATGTGTCAGGCGCTCATCACGATGAACCCATGACACGAGCAACGCCGTGTGTATTCCATCCTTCCTACGTAAGACCACCCACACAAATCGACTCACTCGCACGCACGCCCAAGATGTCGCTTTTCGAACCTAGACCGCACGAATCTCAGGCGCACCCAATGATAACGTGACAGTTTGAAAAGCCAAACCACCCCAAGTACAAACATGTTCGGTACCTATTCTATCGTACCCCAGATGAAAAAGGAAAAGTGGGCACATCGCCTTTAAAGCTGGGCACAGTGTCCCTATCGACCCGTGCTTGGCTGGCTGGCTGTTGGCCACCATAACTAATGCCATATTTTCGTCCTACGCACCTAACAGTCTCTTATTCCGAGGGCACGCATTAGTCTTGCGCACGTTGTCTGTTGCTGTCCAGTGAGTCTGGCCTTCCGGCGACCCTTCGGAAATCGAAGTCACTACTTTCGGCATTACCCGCTTTCAAATGTGATAGTGACAGGCTCTCCATTACTAGTTAGACAGGCCCAGAAACTACGAAATCAAACCCACGCTAAGACTTGGCGATATGACCCCAGTGGACCGTGTCCATCAACAAGACCAAGAGCGAACTTCAAGTTATGATTCATCTCTCATAATATGTCATTCACATTTTAGGTATCCATGGCTTTTGGGCTTGCTGCAGTTCCCCGAACTGTAGTCAATTCAAGCCCTAAGGAGCTAGTGGTCTCAGACAGTACGCTCGGGAAAGCCGCCCTGCAGGATCTCAGCACGAAAACAAGACCCGAGTAATCAGGGTTCCTTTGAAGTCTCGTCATCTCTTTTGATAGGGAAAAGGACCGAGAGTCAACTGATCACGTGGCTGTTCATTTGACTGCCTGTGAGGAAATCGACTTCGTTGCGAACATTGGCCTCCAACCCATCTAATAGTACAAGTCATGTTGCCTCTATCCGTCGTTGACGCCTCAAGCGCACTTCACCACCTTGTCGTCGTCGAACTCTATGTCGATGATGCCGTCGGCCTTGACCGCCTTGACCACCATGCCCTTGAAATCGATCGGTAACCGCCTCTTCAGCTCATCCGTGCACATGTTGAGGAGCTTAATGCCCTGTCCGAGCGTGATATCGGGGTGGTGGTGCTTGTCCAGAATCGACAGGCAGTAGTATCTATGGGACGTCATGTCAGTTCTCGTCCTGGTTTCAATTAAAGGGCACCCCTCGCTAGGTCCCCACTCCCAACCATCTCGAGACCAGGAACAACGTACTGTGCGTATCCATGCGCGGCGTAGGGGACATCGACAAGTGCTGCTAGGTAGTCCAGCCAGTAGAGCGACGGCTTGCCGGTGATGGGGTCAACACCGCCCATCAGGAGGTTGACGTTGTAGGGCTTGCGAGATCGCAAGCTCGTGGCAAGCTCCCCGCGGACAAAGTGCGCCAGGCCAGAAGGCGACAGGTCGGACTCGTTGCGCATCGAATAGAGTTGGGCATTTCGTTGGATGTACTCGGCGAATTGCACTGCGGGCACGTCAGTCGTCAGTCTGGAGGGGGCTGGCCGTTGCCGAGACTTCGATGCTCAACGTACCTGTGTCACCCGCCTCGCCGGAGAACGCCATCAAAGTGTGCTTGTTGAGCGATCTGGTCTTGTCGTCCGAGGCCTTGAGGATAGTGGCGCCTCGCATCGCAGCCTTCGAAGCTGCGATGATGGTGAAGTCCTTTCCGGTGATTCCTAGCAATACCTCCCTGCGCATAGTATGTTAGCGGGTGTTTTGCGTCGTAGTTGCAGCCGTAGCTGCAGCTCGGGAGAAGCTCACATCTTGGCGATTGTGTGAGTTGCGGCGGCGGTTGGTGTTGTAGAGGAGAAGGAGGAGTTGTCGTCTTGACGTTGTCGGTGGTTAGCCTGCTTGAAGTCCAGCAACCAAGCAAGCTCCAGTTAGGCTGTAGCGCTGCGCGTCGACTTGAGCGGGCTCCGGGAGCTCTGTCGCCGCTGCTGGATTGTGCCGCCCTCTACCGCCTGGCCCGGAAAAACCTGGTCCCAGAAGCCCGCCTCTCATTCGCTGCATCATCGCCCAAGCACCATTGTTGGATTTTCCGCGACCCACCGTCACTGAACTTTTTTTTCAGACGGCCTAGAAATTTATCTCCAGCGGCGGGACGATCAAGTCGTGAGAGCAGCCAGCCAACCCTCACGGCGTCGTCACCATGTCGTCCTTTTTCACCGTCCCCGGCGCCCAGAAGAAGCGCAAGCGACCTGCGGCTCCGGAACCACCCAAGAAGAGACTTGCTGCCTCAAAAACAGCCGCCAAAACCTCTTCAAAGACCGCCGGCCCCACCAAGAAGCGAGTCGAGCGAGACGAGTCCATCTCCGGCAGCGACTCCGAGGATGACGAGAGCAACGCCAGCGCCTCAGACCCAAACGAGGTGGCAGAAGACGACGAGTCTGAAGAGGAGGAGGAAGAGACTGCCGCGGAGCGGAGATTGCGCCTCGCCGAGCGCTATCTCGAGAACGTTAAGGAGCACGTGGACGAAGCTGGATTCGATGCGGCCGACATTGACCGAGATCTGATCGCCGAACGGCTTGTAGAGGACGTTGCTGAGACTAAGGGACGGGTATATCGCCAATTGGCTTCCGAATTGGCCTTTAACAAGGCCTCTCGCACTTTTTTCCGCAGTAACACCAACGCCGTCACATCCATCGCCGCCTGCGCACCCTACATCTACACCACAACCAAAGATCTTATTGTACAAAAGTGGAGGACGCAAGACCTGCCTCAACATCAATATCCCCAGACGACGAAGCGAAAACCCAAGAAGCCCCAAGCCCCGCCGAGGAAACAGCCCGAGTTGGAATCATGGTTGAAGGGAACCACGACTAAGTCCCAGGACAAGGACTACCAGAGACATACCGATCACATCTTGGCTGTGGCCGCCTCACCGGACGGCAAATACGTCGTCACCGGCGGCGCGGACCGCAAACTCATCATCTACGATGCCGCCACCCTGAAGCCTATCAAGATCTTCACCCATCACAGAGACGCCATCACCGGCTTGGTGTTCCGGAGAGGAACCAACCAGCTTTACTCGTGCTCCAAGGATCGTACGGTTAAGGTGTGGAGTCTAGATGAGATGGCATACGTTGAGACCCTTTTCGGCCACCAGGACCAGGTCGTCGATGTCGACGCACTGGCGCAGGAGCGCTGTGTCAGCGTCGGCGCTCGCGACCGTACCGCTCGTCTCTGGAAGGTCATGGAGGAGACGCAGCTTGTTTTCCGCGGCGGTGCCGTGGACAAGAAGACTCGACCAGGCGTGAACCCCCGATCTATGTTGCACGAGGGCAGCGTTGATCGCGTAGCCATGATCGATGACGACCTTTTCGTCACCGGCAGCGACAACGGCGCAATCGCTCTCTGGAGCGTTACGAAGAAGAAGCCCATGTACATCGAATCCGCTGCCCACGGACTCGACCCGCCACTCACCCCCGAAGAGGCCTCGGCCGAGC
>JABSTB010000595.1:484-20300 GCA_013756995.1 Neonectria neomacrospora | reverse complement strand
TCCCACCCCCCCTGGCGGCCAAGTCGGTTGCGACGGCATCTCGAGGCCACACCAAGCCCACCACCATCCTGACGCCGGCATCATCCATCAGAAGCCACACGCTCCAGTCAGTGCTGACAATGTGTCCTCAACTTCCTTCTTTGCCTCCTGCCCGGGCTTAGCATCCGCCAAAGCCTAACACGACCTGTTCGAGACCCTCAGTACGCCCCGGCGGCCAAGGCATCCCAGGCATCCCGTCGCCGGGGCTTGATGGGCTCACGCCCCCGCGGAATGGCCCCCGTGCCAAGCATATGGCTGGCAACGCTTAAATCTATGCTTAATCCAGCGCGTGGTTGTGCCCTCGACCGTGTGTGTAGTCCCGTATCAGCTGCACCTGACCAGGTAGGTAGGTACCTTGCCGTCCTAACCACAGCTTACCAGTTACCACAGCAAAAGGCCCCAGATCACTCTGTGGCGTTGCATCTCAAGTTTCGCCAGTAACTCGTGACGACCTGTTCTGTGCTCTCGGGTCCACCAATCCTGGTGCATCCGTGTCCAGCACAAGTCGTTTCTCCAGGATGCACCGGTACACGGCAGTGAGCGAAGGAATTCGCATTGCTGTCGCTTGGAAGAATGAGTTAGGATTCCATGAGCCGAGCTTGCTCGCCGAGATGAAGGCCCATAAGCCGCATGCGCCATCTCCACAAGCTCGAGGTTCATGGAAGAGACGGGATCTTGGCGAGTGGGACAGGGACAGTCGGAGAAAGACAGGGCCTTTTGGTCCTCTTTTCCTGGGCTACTTTGCTGAGATGGGCTTACCGCCGCGTCGTTGCGGGTTGCAAGCCTCGATAGATTGCTGGGCTAGTGGGATCGCAGAGCCGGTTTGCCGAGCTCAACTCAACTTTCAGACGCCCTGCCCACCCCAAATGTCAAGACAAGACGAAGACGACACCGCACCCCTGGCCATGGCCCGTTGGACATCGTCATCCATACTCCATAGTGCAAGCTAAAGAGGAAAGACGGTCGATCTTGATGCGACAGTGCCTGTCTGGCCGGTCAGCGGAGGCAACTCGGGAGGAAGATCTCGGCGCCTGGTGAAGCGTTCGCCGGGTGTTGGAGATTTGGCGTCTTATTACGAAAGCAAGGGGGGCCGTGTCTGTAACGACTACTCGGCAGCGCGGCACAGCGACGTCATGTCGTGGGTTTTGAGACGGGCGCGGGGAATGGACCAGGGCGACTAGAAACGCCGATTTTCCCGAGGCAGCTCGCCTGGTTGGTTGGGGCTTGTCCAGACCTTCGAAACAACGCTGAATCGTGTCGCACCCAACTTCAGAGTTGGCTCCATTTGTTGCGTACAAGAAACACGGCCTTCTGGAACCACCAGCATGCGCCGTTGTTGGCCAACGAGACTCCTGCTGCGCACGGTGGAACACCAAGCAATGCTGCGAGTGAATGGCGTCGCCACCGACCTCGCTATCGCCCCGGGACGCCTGGAAGCAACACAGGGCATTTGACTCCTGCGACTCGTGACTCTCCCAGGCGGGTTGCATTGATTTCCGCAACGCGTGTGGCCTCGTCGGCCGAAGATCGTCCCAGAGAGAAACCGAGTCTCGGTGGTTTTGCGGCGACAACAGCGCTTTTCTCTCCCCTGTCTCCACGGAGACATTTTTTTCACTTGCCTGCAGAAACCAGTGTTGCATCAAGGTTACGTAGTAAGGTCTGCACAACGACAGATCCGCAGAGTTGCACGCAAAAGCCATGAGCTAGGCGTCTGTTACTTTGGCCGTGGCTGGTTCCGGTGCAGAAAAAGCCGAGCTAAAAAGAAAGAACTTTGCGTGGAGCTTCTCTGGCTTAAGCTTACCCTTGGACCCTAAAAATTTGTGTCAGAGCCAACGTCGTGTACCTGGGGCGATCATCTTGGCAGCACTTGTTCGCTACGTATTCGCTTTCTTCTGGAACGCGGAGGGTCCGATCATCACGGAGCACCTGGTGAGCCTTGCCCAGTACGAAGTACTCGTGTAGGGCAGGGTGCTGATTTGACGAAATTCGGTCGTGTCGTAAACAAAACCCAAATAATGATAATAACAACAATGAGTGGCGATGCTAATCCCCGACGGTTCGAAGGAAGCCGCCGGGGGGTCCCAGAAATAGCACCTGGTGTTAACATTGATGACGGGCCCCAGTGGGCCCGTTGGAGGATTTAAGTGCTGACCCTGTGACGTTTCGGAGCACTGCTGTTGGGGGGGAACATGCGGCTCTCGGGCTCATCGGATGGAGGATCGCCCTCGATCCAAGGCTGAGAGGGAGGCGATGATGAGGATTTGCGATGGCTTGTGTTGGCGGAATGCCTAAATATCTCCGGGCTTACTGTGTCTACCCTCAGCGCAGCACGCCGCAGCAGTCAGGGCCCCTGTCAGCCGAGATGGAATTCTGCCTGGCAGGGCTGCTCCGGCCCCCGAATGCGATAGCTGACAACTCGATGACAATTCGGTTGTTCACATCGAGTTTCCTTTTCTCGTTACGAGGCACTGACGCGCTCCGGTGGAGGCTTGCGGACGAGGACACATACGACCCATGGTCGGCCCGCCGGCGACACGGCACCAGAAATGACGATTGTCGTCCACTCTCTGGCTCGGACTTTGTTCGCGGAAGAGTGAAAAGGGTTCGTTTCCATTTGGGGCAAGGAGCGGCCGCTACGGGTGGGTTGGGATCGGGAGATATGCAAGAGAGAGCGTGTGTGTCGAGGAAGTGTCACAGGTCACGGCTCGCGGGTCACTGAAACGGCGATTGCACGACGGCAAACATTCGAGGTTGTCTCGGTCTGTACTCGCAACCGAGGACTGGGCGAGAGAGAGCGAGGTGCAGTATATACCAGCACACGGGGATTAAGCTGGCTAGCTAACTCAAAAGGGGCGGGTATAAGAAATGCACGGGGTTCGATGATCAATAAGTAGTGGCGGTTTAGGGGTCACTGTACGAGGTATAGTACCACGTCGCCGTTTCGATTGCTGATTGTTGGTCACGATGGTTGGTTGGTGGTGAGCGACCTCGTCGGTGGCCCCCTGGTCCTCGTACCGTTAAGAGAAGCTCGGGATTGGACTTGGCTCTGGGGGGGCGTGTCAGTCGATCGCTGCAAGCAGAGCCTCCAGGGGGGCGGAAGCTAGGTAGGGAGAGAAACAGAGAGAGAGAGAGAGAGAGAGAGAGAGGCGCAGATAAGAGGGAGAGCTTCAAATGATTCCAGCGGCATGGGGGTGATGAAGTTTGGGACTTTAGCCCAGTCGCAGCATATAACCCGTATTCGTAGATGCACCTTTTTTGCCCTTTCATCAATCGATTCCGATTCAGCTGGTGTCAGCCGTAGTCTATTCTGACCCGAGAGAGCCAAGCCTCCTCCAAGCCCAGACGCACCGGCCACGCAAAGGGGGCAGACACTATTCGCATCAAGCGCAGGCATTTGTACATTTACGGGCTAGCCACCACCCCCAGATTTCCTCCTTCTGGCGCCGCGTTCCAGATGTCGCAGGCTTTCGGCAGACACGGCACTTGGTGCTGGACGGTGGCGGGCCTGGTGCCAAGCCATAATTGGGCCTAGACAGCCGCATCATCCGCGGCACCGGCGATGACAGTTCGGTGCACCACCATGTTGCAGTGAGTGTGAGTGTGGTGAGAATGGCGGGACCGGAGTCATCCGTTGGGTTTATCAACACCGACACCGCATCTTTGCGACCGTGATGATGAATGCCCGTCCTTCTGCCTCTCCGTGTGCGCCTCTCTCTCGCTCTCGTTCCCACTGCCCCAAGATTAAGCTATAGCAGGGTCCGGGCCCCTCCCTCCCCCCTCATTATGGATCATATGGAACCTTCCATCGTCGCTCAACTGAAAACCCAGGCCGGGCGTAACGTATCCATACAGCGCTCGGAGACGCTTTTTGCAGGTGACGCCCGCCAATGCAGTGGGCGAGCCGACAAACCCGGGGTCCTTGTCGTCGAACCCCCCCTCTGGGGCTAGGCTGCCGGCCGAGAAAGAAAGTAAAAGACAAGCAATTCGCAGTGGTGCACTAAGAAAATTTTGAGGAGGTGCTGGCGCCTCCAACTTACATCAGTCCGCTACAACAAACCTCCACGGAGAAGCATTGAGAGGCGTGGGATCATGCATGGACCCACACCCACGCCCCCCGGTCTCAATGGAGAGTTCCATGTTCCAAAGGCGAAGATGGTCCTTGCCCTGGTTGAAGGAATGGTATGAAATGCCCGTTTTAGGTAGTTGAACCAAAGGCGTCGTCCGGCTGAGGACGAAGCTTTCAGGAATTAAGCTCACTGATGACACTGACACACAGACGCGCGTACCTACACCACAACCTGCGTCCAACTAGCGCAGAGGTCATGCTCTGGAGAGTGTCAGAAAAGCCCGAGGCGTTGTCTGCGCCTCTGGAGCTACTGTACGAATACATAACTCGCTGCAGTGTGCAGTGTGCAGTGTGCAGTGTGCAGTGTGCACATGTAGGTCATGTATCAAGCTCGAGAACACTCCCCGCCATCCGCCTTTTGTTGTTTTTGGCACTTTGGTTCTTTTGTTTCGTGCGGGTTTATCTCTCTCAGTCTCCCCATGTCCCCATCTTTTCTCTCGCCCGTCCTGCCGCTTCTCCGCTTAGACGAGCTGATTTTCTGCCCTTTCCCCCCCGTGTCTCCCTTGCTCTGACTAAAAACAACAAGGGAACAGCAGAAAGCAGGGGGAAAAGTCTCTCGTCGATAGGACTAGATTAGCGGTTGTGTTTGCGGCGGACGCTCAATAGTAGACGCCGTCGACGGCGCATTATCAGTGACATGATCAGAGTGAAAGGTCCAGATTAGAACGGGAGGCGATCGGATCATTGCTCCCGGTTGGAGAATAGTCTGGCCCAGTCTGGGTCCTGGCGTGGCGGATCAAGTATGCGTATCGGCGGTTGTGCTTAGATAGGGCTTGGGCACACGACCTGGGCTTGAGGATACGAGGAACAACTTCGACCGGGGACTTACACCAACAGCCCGTAACAAACACGAAGAATGGCAGGAAGCTTCGTGAAGATGCCAAAAATACAAATGCAGCGAACCCAAGCCTCAGCAAAGTGGCGGGTTCCTGAGGCCAAAAAGCCCCAAAGCAAAAAGAGGGTCGGAGAAAAGGTGCAGGTCTTACTTCTCACCTTAAACTGGACCCCTCCTCTCAAACCTGCTCACCAGGACGGACGGATGGACCAGTTTGCCAGTGAATATGTGGCCAACGACGCCTCGCCCGCGACTCACCTTGCCTGGAGATTCTGTACGCAGCACCACATCCAGCCTCTAGAGGTTCCAGACTCGCAAGCTCTCGAGACACCAGTGGTAGGCTCCCCACGCCGCTTCTCCCGCTTTCGCCTTCTATACTGCGTTACATAGTAGACCAGACCAGTGCATCCACTGTCGCATCCACATTCCGCCGCCTATCCCTATCCCTATGGCTGTGGCCTCCATACAAGCCCTGTCACGCCTTGCCTTGCAGCGTCATCTCTCAGTGCTCAACTCGCTCACTGCTTGGCCCCTTGATGGTGGGTCGGCTTCAAAAGCTTGTCCTGACCAACCCTCCCAAATCCTGCCACTGCAGCCACGCCCCTGCTCCTCGGCGCCACACGCCTCTGGCCCTCACACGCCCTCGCAGCAGGCACTTCACACTCCTTCTTGGCTCTGCCGTGCTCCGTCCCTTCTCCACACTCCCGGCCATGTGTCGCCGAGTTATCCACCACCGCTTTACGCTCTGCACCCTCTGAAGCTCGCAAGTCTCCAGTCTCATTTTCCCTTTCCTGACTTGCCTTTGCAACCTTATCTAGGTCTTCGCCCCCCGTCCGCTTCCATTTGTGTCCAAGGACACGTTCAAAGAGAGAGACACCCTGTTGATCACCACCGTCCCCTCGCCGGCTTCATATCCTCAACATCTCTATCTTCCAACGCCGAACTTCTCGTCCTCTGTTGCGTCCCCACGCCCATATCAACAGGTACGTAAGTCTTCGACTCACGTCTCGTGTGTTTTCCTTGGCTCTTGGCACGGTGATCCCGGCTCGGTGCCCGTCCAGAGTGAGGCGGCTGAGTGCATGGGTCAAGTGAAGTGGACAAGCGTTCTGAATTCATCCCTTGGCCAAGGCGTCATAATGCACTGCTGCAAGCATCCACCGATGCTCAGAGCCGCATCGTTATTCTCTTATTCTTATCCTTATTCTTTTGCTTCACTTGGCCATCGCATACCGCGTCTTGTGTCGTTTGCTGCCGGGCATTCGCAGCTTCGCTCAATCGGTGCCTCCGGCGCCAAGACGGTGGCATTACCCCAGAGGCTCTTGGGACGTCGTCATGCACATCGCCAAGCGGCAAACACACTCAATCTCAGGGAAATTTTAGTCGAGTGGGTCTCCACTGGATCGGCTCCGACGGCACTCTTCCGCAAGGGAATCGAGGCTCCAACCCCTGTCTCTGGCAGTGCGTGTTACGGTGCTGCATGTACTTTCGTACGGGCGTGCGCAAGTTGTATCAGCATTATATATGGCCTGGGCGCTGCTCTCGCACAGTCAGCCTTCCCACCCTTGCACGCTTTGCCCTTCTCTGTGCTCGTCTCTCACCCTCCTCCTTGGCTACTCCTTGGCTTGGCAGCATTTCTTTCCAAGTCATTTCTTCTCTGGTCACTCAACACTCGGCCTTCATACTGACTCGTCCAACCCCCAATTAGCTCCGGTTGCCACAAGAACCCACAGACAATCCGACGACACCCCGGCCGCTCTTCAATCGCCTCGCACCGTTTGGACTTTGACGGCACCTGGCTCGTCTAAACTCACTGTCTTGGCCCAACCCTCTCGGAAACGCCAAGAAACTTAAGCAGCCCGCTTCCCTTCCCTTGGTGGAGACGTGGGCGCAATTCCGCTCAGCTTTCGGCCGCTGTGGAGCCAGACTCAATAATACGTATATCCGCATCCAGTATCCAGTGTTGGCCCGATTAGATCTGGTGGGGCGCCGCGTGGAAGTCAACACTAGCTCTCACGGGCGATTCTTCTTATAAAGGCCTTTACGCCCTCCAGCTCCTGCGCTTACGCGAGGAGCACTTTACAACCGCCAAGCTGCGCCAACTACAGAATTCAGACCCAATCCTCTTGGACAAGATGGAAACATACCACGGCTACGTGCGGACGCCCGCCGACGCCATCCGCCTGTTCGAAGCTTGCAGGTTAGGCGTCTTACCTAGAGTGCAACGACGGCTCTCGGAGAAGGAGAGGCAATCGATTCGATCTGGCTCGGTATTCGTATGGGACGAGCGAGAAGCTGGCATGCGACGATGGACCGACGGCAAGTCATGGAGCGCGAGCCGGGTATCTGGCAGCTTCCTGACCTACCGTGAGATGGAGGGCAAGCGAGGAGGTGGCTTCTCTGGTAGACGAAACGCCGGCAAGACTCCCGATTCTGGGCGCGGTAGCGACGAGGACCAGGACGATGGCGAGCCGGAAGGATACCGATACAAGGCCGACGGGCTTATGAAGCAGTCATTCAGCATCACCACCTCCAATGGCCAACACCTTCACCTCATCTCATATTACTCGCGCCCGCAACCAGGCCAGCCCGACCTCCCGCAGCCAACTTCAGATCCCTCGCTGCGAGGCATCATTCCCGTCAAGGGCATGTACCCCGAATCCAGCATGGGAGAAACCAACCCGACTCCTGCCCTCACGCGAGCCCCGATGCAACAGCCTCCCTTCATGGTAGCACCTCAACACCCCCATCAGCATCCGTATCCTCCCCAATACGGCCAACCTGGCTACGGTTGGCCGCCGTCACCGATGGCGACACCTCCTTACAGCCATTATGTGGCTCCCTACCCTTCAGTCGGCCATCATCAGCTCCCTCCCCACGTCTCCCAGGCGCAGCTGCCCCCTCCGCAGTACGCCCAGGCACCGCATTACGACCAGCGAGCCACCCTTCCGCCTCCACATTCGAAGCCTACGAATCTCTCTTCCTACCCCCAACACCCGTCACCGCACTACACGCATGCACCGCTGCCTCCCCGACAGGGCTCGCCTCGAGAGCACCTCCAGGCTGCGGCCCGGAGCGCTATGGTCGATCCTCGCCTGGACACACCCAACCGCGGCCACCAGGGACCGCTCCCTGCTCTCGGTGCCGTTACTAGCGGGGCTTCGAGCAACTCTCTCGCGGCAATCAGCACTCCCCCTAACCGCGCCTTGAGTGTCAGCCCACCCCGGAGCTCGCACTCAGCAGAGGCGCCTTCGACGACTGGGAACAAGGCAAGCCTGTCGGCACTTCTACACCCGACCCCTGCCAGCAGCGATCCTGGCAGCGCCAATCCCGCCAGCAGCGGCAGCGCGAGCAGTAGCCCCAGGACCAACGGGATCTGCGGCCTGGAGAAGGGTGGTGTGAGCGAGGACGCGCGGGCACTGAGAATGCTGGATCGGAAGTTCTGCATCTAGGGCGATGAGACGAATGATTTGGTCGACGCTGCAAAACTCGCACTTGAAGAGACTGAGAAGTACGATGAGAATTAAGCTCCATTCAATGGGGCTAGAGGTGGTCGATGGTTCTGGCGGAACCTCACGGGATGATTCAGCATTGCATTACACTTTTCTTGCCATGTTTACTCATGCATTGTTACGGCGTCTGGAATTTTAGGGGGCGGCAGCCAGGGGGTTCGCCGCGGTTGCATTCAGCGGGATTCTATCACGACTGTCAATGGGGGGGATTTGGTGTTTATCTTGTCAAACCCAGTTTTGTATCGAAGATACACTGGTTTTCTTCGCGGTGTTTAGGTGACATCGTCGGTGACGATGAAGTATCATTTTGTGCGTGTACGTAGTCTACCTAGCAATACCAAGTGCTTGTGGGCAACAACATCTTTGCAGCCTATTTTCGTGATTGCGTGTGTCGGGTGAGATTGATACTAAGTTGCAGATAAGCTTACGACGGCGTCCAGTGGTGTTGGTAATATCCCCAATTCCCACCCGTCGCTGGTAACTGAACGCTCCCTCGCCCGGTTGGGCCCTGCAACCGTTTTGCTGCGTCGCTTCTCCTTTGGATACCTCTTTTCCATTCGCGCCCAGGCAGGCCAGGCTCCGAGCATTTGGACGCCGCGTGGATGGCCGCGTCATCGTGGCCTGGCAGCGGGGTGGTGAGGAACCCGGCGGGAAGGGGACTGTAATTTAGCAACGAGTATCCAGGCTGGCGTCTAGGGTTGAGCTAGCTAGAAGGTGGCTTCGTCATGGAGGTGGTATGCTCCGGTCGACGATGTTTCAAAGCGATGGGGGCGGCTTTGCTGGGGTGTGGGATTGGGTCCACTGGGGTTGTTTTAGCCGCCTGGTAATGTCGGGTGAAAGTCGATACATGCGTTGAGAATAGGTGGAGTCGAGTTGAAGAACGTTACGTTGAGAGTTGTGGACTAGATGTGGCCTGGGTGAGGATGCTTTACAGTATTGTATCATGAAGCTTGGTGTTGAAGCCGAGGTTGTAGCAAGGAACCTGATAGATTGGTGCTACGTTGCATCTGATGGGATTGATGAAGATTTAACCTTATGATACCAAATTAAAGCCATTGCGTTTCCGGGTTGAAGAAAAAAACATAGTTACTTTTCCTTCGTCAACGTTTGCGGTGCCCTTACATATGCAAGTGAATAGGATGTGAAGTCAAAAACGCCTGAAGAAGTGATGTCAAGCCAAAGCACACAGGGTAGCTTCATGAAACGGGTCGGCCGCATCATAGTTCTGCCGACCCGACCCACTCGCAGCCCATCAGCTCCCCTGCACTAGGCTCGATCGATCTAAGCTAGGATTCGACGCAAAGGAAGCTTTCCACGCGACTTGGGAGATTCTTTGTTGCCCCCAAAACGTCATGACCATAGAGCCCTAGGCAAACTGGGACAGCCGATATTTCCATCTCGTCCGCGATCGAACATCCATTGCGACGATGCTGACGAGGTCCATCTGACACTCGCGCAGCGCCCAACCATGTTCACCTTCTGCCCGCTCCAGGGCGCCCTCTCCGACTCGGCCGCCTCGCAGTCTCTCCTCGAGCTCGATGGAGGGGTCAAAGTCCTCATCGACCTGGGCTGGGACGAGTCGTTTGATGTGGAGAAGCTCAAGGAGATCGAGAAGTATGTGGCCGACGGATGCCGCTGGTGGTTGAACGCGACGATGCTAACTGGACTTTCGCAGACAAGTCACGACCCTCTCGCTGATCCTCGTCACCCACGCGACGGCTTCGCATCTCGCCGCCTACGCCCATTGCTGCAAGAACATTCCTCAGTTTACACGCATCCCCGTATATGCGACACGACCCGTCATTGATCTGGGCCGCACCCTTATCCAGGACCTTTACTCGTCGACCCCTGCGGCCGCGACCACGATCCCACAGAGCTGGCTCTCCGAGTCGGCATATTCATTCTCCCAGACCGTCACGGCGGCGCATAACCTACTACTGCAGTCCCCGACCCCCGAGGATATTGCGCGATACTTCTCCCTTATCCAACCGCTCAAATACTCACAACCGCATCAACCTCTCCCGTCTCCCTTTTCGCCGCCCCTCAATGGGTTGACCATCACGGCCTACAACTCCGGACACACGCTTGGTGGTACAATATGGCACATCCAACACGGCTTGGAGTCGATCGTGTATGCAGTGGATTGGAACCAAGCCCGTGAGAATGTCTTCGCGGGCGCTGCGTGGCTAGGAGGCGCCGGAGGTGGCGGCGCCGAGGTTATCGAGCAGCTGCGCAAGCCTACTGCTCTGATCTGCAGCAGTCGCGGTGCTGATAGGAATGCCCAGGCTGGAGGTCGTACCAAGCGCGACGAGCAGCTAATTGACACCATCAAGGCTTGTGTTACACGAGGAGGAACCGTACTGATTCCGGTGGACTCGAGCGCCCGAGTGCTGGAGCTGTCATACCTCCTGGAGCATGCTTGGAGGACCGATGCTGCCTCCCCGGAGAGTGTGCTCAGGTCGGCGAAGTTGTACCTTGCGGGACGCAACATGTCCAGCACGATGCGGTACGCGCGAAGTATGCTCGAGTGGATGGACGACAGCATTGTCCAAGAGTTCGAAGCTTTTGCCGAGGACCAGCGAAGGGTCAACGGTTCGGGCGGCAAGAAGGAGGGTGGACCACTTGATTTCAAGTATCTACGGCTACTGGAGCGCAAGGCCCAGATCGAGCGGCTGTTGAGCCGCAGTGCCGAAAACGTCGCGACGGAAGGACGTGTTATCCTGGCGAGCGATACCAGTATTGAGTGGGGATTTTCAAAGGACTTGATCAAGGGACTGGCGAAGGACTCGAGGAACCTGGTTATCTTGACGGACAAACCTGGCCTGGCAAATGACGACAAGCCCTCGATCGCGAGGACACTATGGGACTGGTGGAAGGAAAAGAAGGACAGTGTCGCCGTGGAGCAGAACGCCAGTGGAGATAATATCGAGCTCGTGTACGCGGGCGGCCGAGAGCTGGAAATTAGGGAGGCTCAGCGCCAGGCTCTTGAGGGCGAGGAGCTGTCGGTGTACCAGCAGTGGCTGGCCACACAGAGACAGCTTCAGGCGACACAGCAAAGTGGTGGAGCCTCGGCTTTAGAAGCGTCAGCCGATGTTGTCGACGACGCCTCGTCCGAGTCCTCGTCCGATTCCGAAGACGACGACGGCGAGCAGCAAGGAAAGGCGCTGAATGTATCCACCACCCTCGGACAAGTTGGGCGCAAGAACGTCGTGCTCAAGGACGAGGACCTTGGCATCAACGTGCTCATCAAGAAGAAGGGCGCGTACGACTTTGACTCACGGGGAAAGAAGGGTAGGGAGAGGTCGTTCCCCATTGCGATCCGGAGGAAGCGCAACGACGACTTTGGAGAGCTGATCCGGCCTGAGGACTATCTTCGAGCGGAGGAGAAGGAGGAGGACAACGCAGATGGAGCCAACTTGGCGGCCACCGACGACAAGCTGGGCAAGAAGCGCAAGTGGGACGATGTGGCTAAGAACGGTCCAGGCGCCAAGCGGAATCAAACGACTCGGGCTGGATCTGTGGACGATGCTGATGGCGGCGTTGCGGGCGACGGCTTTGTACCGGATGAGCTCGACGCCGTCGAGGATACCGAGCTTGAGGAGCCGACCGGTCCATGCAAGCTCGTGTACCAGACGGAGACGATCACGGCCAACCTGCGTATCGCCTTTGTCGATTTTAGCGGACTGCACGACAAGCGAAGTCTCAACATGCTCATCCCGCTGATCCAGCCTCGCAAACTTATCCTTGTGGGCGGCAGCCGGGAGGAGACGCTGCAGCTGGCAGATGACTGCCGCAAGACGCTTGGTACGAATGGCGACCGTGCCGTTGACGTGTACACACCCGAGGTGGGCGTGTCGGTGGATGCTAGTGTCGACACCAACGCCTGGGTTGTCAAGTTGGCTGATCCTCTCGTCAAGAAGATCAAGTGGCAGAACGTCCGCGGGCTCGGCATCGTCACCATCACGGGCCAGCTCGTTGCCACGCGCCTCTCGGAAGAGGGCGATGAAGACGCTGCTAACAAGCGCCAGAAGACGGAGCCCACCACGTCGACGGCCATCACCACGATCAACGGCACACCGTTCGCGATGCCCACGCTCGACGTCCTCCCCGCCAACATGGTCTCGGCCGTGCGCTCGGCCGCCCAGCCCCTGCACGTCGGCGACCTGCGACTCGCGGACCTCCGCCGCGCCATGCAGGCCGCGGGCCACGGCGCCGAGTTCCGTGGCGAGGGTACCCTCGTCGTGGACGGGACCGTCGCCGTCCGCAAGACGGCCGCGGGCCGTGTTGAGGTGGAGAGCGTGGGCCTGCCAACCACAGGGCGCCGGACCACGTTCTACGAGGTGCGCAGGGTGATATACGATAACTTGGCGGTTGTGGCGGGTGCTTAGAACGGGGGAACGACAAGACCGGGTTGCGAATTTTGCTTTGCCAACGGGATGGCAGGCTGCCATTTGGGATGGGACGGCGCATTTGTACGCTATATGTATGCATCTCTGGGTTTTTGGAACAGACAACAGAAGCGAAGACAGAAAACGGGAGCTCATGGATGGAGATGGAGATGGCACGGGAGACGATCTCTGCAGGATCTGGAAAGGCATCCGTCAAGATAGAGGACGACACATGGCGTCGATAGACACAAAGTAGTTGGGTCTGAAGTATCTGCTCTGGTGTCTTTACAGTGACACATATTGAGCTTGGAGGTTTCGTTTGAATCCAAGTTGATTAGCGTTGAGAATGTCAACTTTACTATAAAATAAATGCAACAGCCCGATTTCGAACCTGTCGACGTGTTGTTCCTAGTATTAGGCTGGTAGTATAAAGGGGTTGGTTTAGTTTGCTCTTGAATCGCTCTAACCAAGCTATTGATAATGCCAGATCCGACAGCTAGACCCGTCTCTTCACAACGTAATAAACACATGTATTCTATTGCAAGCCTGGCCTGCCTTTCCCGAGCCCTTTAAATACCCCAAAATGATGTGACAGCCCAAGTGTACTCGGGTAGGTAGGTAAAGATGGGCTAGCATAAGACAAGACACAGCACCCTAACGCCCCGGCAATGCACGCTATTCCAACGCGTGGGAAGTTCCTATATTTGTAACCTTTTTGACCAGAAAAAAGAACCGGCGAAGACCTGTTTCACCTCGTGGGCTCCATCTGAGCCATCTCGTACTCGCCGGCACCGTCCCTGCCCCTGCCCCTGCCGCGGCCCCGAGAGAAGCCCATCTCCTCGTCGCCATCGCCGTGCTGCTCGCCGGGATGCGGGCTCTCGCCGCCGCCGCCTTCGGGGGCCGAGTTCGGGGCCGCGCCGAGGATGCGGCGGCCGCCGAAGAAAACGGGCTGCAGCTCGCGGTAGCGGCACCCCCAAACGCCGAGGCCGACGGCGAGGGCGGACGAGGCGGTCATGGTGGCCCACCACATGGCGTGGCGGGGGATGCGGCCGGTGTAGAGAGATGTGATGATGAGGTGGAGGAAGTGGATGGTGAGGCCGAAGTCGGGGACGAACTTGCTGCGCGAGATGAGGACGACGATGGCGACGGCCCTGGAGAAGTGTCAGTTAGCGACTGTCAATGCGCGCATGGAGGTTTGCTTCCTCTGCTTGAAACGAGCCACACTTGCGCTCGCATCCAGCCCGAGGAATCCCTTCCTATCCAAGGGAATCCGAGAACACGGTAAAACTCACATGCACAACCCTCCATCCAACAACCACACAAAGGCCATCAACCACCCGTGGGTCGTGTCGCCACGCACTGCCTCCCACCCGAAGATCAGACGGAAGCTGAAGCCGGAACCGGAGACCAGCGCGGTAAACAGCGTGAGCACCAGCGCGGCAGCGTAGTACAGCGCCTGCAGCGCCGCGATCTGCCCGGCGATCTTGAGCGGCGGCAGCTCCGTAAGGGCGCCGGCGCGCGGGGGTCTGCGGCGACGCGCCATTGGGTTTGCGATTGTGAGGGAGCGCAGCGCGGATTCGGTTTGACTGAGAAAAGAGAGAGAGAGGGAGGTGTGTTATCGGCCGGGCATGTCTCTTCTGCCGTGTCTTCGTTTGCGTGTTTCTCGACGGGGTGTTGGGGGTGCGGCGGGAAGGCTAGTCGGCGTCGGTTGTCTCTGCCGGGTGTTTTGGCCCGGGCCGCGAAACCGGCTCGTGACAAAGAAGAAGCAAAAGAGAAAAAAGAAACACAATTCTGTGTGTGGTGAGGGAACGACGCGCAAGGAACGAAAGCTGGGAGGTTGGAAGGCGAAGATGGAGGCGGATGACGAGAGAGAGTACGAAGGATGAAGGACGAAGCATGCCAGGCCCCCGGCATAGGGAGGACACCTTGAAAGTTCACCAGCCACGTTTCCCCATGCGGCGTGTGGCTTGCAGCTCACACTCCTGTGGCGGCCACACGCACCGGCTCACCGCCCACCGATTCTGCCGCCGTGTGCTTCTTTTCTCCTGCAACCGCATCATAGTTCTAGCTGCCATCCCAGAGCCGCAGCATCCGCCCCTCCACAGAGAAGCTCGACAAGGGGAACTCGTCCTCCCAATCCCTCGTCCCAGGCCACTTCCGGCCGAACCAATTCGCTCCAGCCGACCCCAATTGCTACAACCCCCCTTCGAAAAACCACACCACTATGTGGCCCTTCTCCTCCGACACCCGCGGCGATGCCATCCGCTCTGGCACCGCCATCCCCAACCGCCAGGAGCGCACCGTGTGCTGGGCCGCCCGCGACGCCTACTTCGCCTGCCTGGACGCCAACAACATCGTCGACGCCAACAAGGATGCCTCCGCTGCAAAGAAGGCCTGCCCCGAGGCCTCGGCCGACTTCGAGCGCGACTGCGCCGCCGCCTGGGTCAAGTACTTCAAGCAGTGGCGTGTCGCCGACATCGCCAAGCGCAAGCGCCTCGACGAGCTGCGCGCCCAGGGCGCCCAGGAGATGACCGTCAACACCAGCTTCGCTCCCGAGGGCGGCGCCGCAGAGAAGGGCAAGAGCAAGGACGATATCCAGGACCTGCTGGAGAGGAAAAAGTTGAGGTGAAGACCCAAAAAGCGACGACGAACCATGAATCTGAAAGACAGGACTGGCGGAACCTTGTTGCAATCTTGAACAAGTGTATTTATATCCCTGTGTACGAATACGTACGAATACATCACCACACAAACACCATTATTAGCTTACGCAACTACCCCTCATGTACTTATACGACCGACTGCATGTCAACATTCACATTCATATGCCCTGAGCTGATGAGAAAAATGACAACTCTGTATCCTACCGCATCTATTCCCTAATACCTACCCCTCCCAAACCGAAATTCGCGTGACCCGAAAAGAGTAGACTAGAGTCAAGAACGAGTCAAAGAGAACGACATGAAGAGGTGACACAATCGAAGAGAAGCGCAGAGTAAGTGAAAAAGAAGTAGAGTAAAAAACAAACTGTAAGCGTGCCCGATGCAGCGGTGGTATCATCCATGTCTTCTTTTTTAACCAAAACAACCATTATCTGCACATTCTCTCCCGTCCTCCTCTCCCCCCGTCTCGCACACCGCGTGATGTACGCTCGCTCTTTTGCTCTCCTTCTCTCCCTCCTTAGTAGACATAAGAAAAAAAATGAGGCTGTTGTCGTAGACGTAGTATGTCAAAAAATAAGTGGAAGGAGAATGAATAACCGACGTCGGAAACGGAAAGAATCCACCCAAGAAAATAAAGAGGTTCCCCGTATGTCTCGCCTTTCTAATGCATTGTTTTTGGTCGCTGATGATTCCATATCTGTCGTGCAGCTTTTTGCGCTTGCTCGTTCTCCTTGTTAATCATGAATGGTCCCTTGACTTCTTCCTTGGTAGGCAACAACAGTGAGCAATTGCCGCGACCTACGCAACCATTCGAATTCCGCCATCGCCGGCATGTTCCTTCTTAGGGAGCGGAGGTAGCTCCTTATTCAGGCTCTCGCGGCTCATCCTGGAACGCAGCATCGGACCGTGGTCCATGACTCCATTGCTGTTGCTGTTGTTGGTGCCGGCGTATCCGCTGTCCGAACTCTCTGGCTTGAGGTGCTCTGGTTTGGGTGGTGTCGGCGGCGGCGCACGCGTTGGCGGGAGCGACTTGTTTAGGTCCTTGGGTGGCGTCTCAGGCCTCGTCTCACCAGCCTCTTCCACGATAGGAAGGATGGACTCGCGCTGCATCGAGTCACGGGTATCCCTAGGAGCAGTCGTCAGGGTTCGGTCGGGGATGTGCTTCTCCGACAGTGGCTCCGACTCGGCCTCCCTCATTGCCCTATCAATGGTGTCTTGGGCCTCCGGCGACTGCACTCTGCCCGGGGGCACAGGCGGCAGGTGGGTCGGCATGGGTGGAATAGCCTGCGACGACCTGCGCCGGGAATTCCAGCTGGATACGCGTTGGTTCGTGCCTTGGGATTCAACCATCTCCTGATCCCTTCGCTGGGCTTCTCGGTGTGCCTCCTCACTCGACATGGTGACACCCTCGATGAAGTGGTAGAAGCGGTCTCCGTACTGCTCTGGGGGCAGAGCCGAGATCTGCGTCTTCTCGCTTGACAAGCCCTTCCAGAAATTCTCAATTTTCTTGATGATTCCGTACTGCACAGCAATTAGCCTTGGTTCCGCTTAGGAGACTTCAATCTGAAAACTTACGTGAGTTAGGCAGTCGATAACACCAAGGTAGTAGATCTCATCCGCCGGGTTGTTGTCTTCGTGAGTAGCTCGGAAACCCCCGTCGTCCTGATTGAAGACGAATCCGGGTCGGTTGTGACCCTCCTCTAGCTCGTCCGGCATCTTGTTCATCGACTGGCCGATGGGTACTGGCCGTTCCTGTCGGATCATCTGTCTCAACTCCCTCGCCTTCCTGATATTCTCCAGCTTTGAAGGCGTTCGGAGCAGGACGGACTGATGGTCATCGTCGGGTGCCTTCTCGCCGCCCGGGTTAAACACTTGGAGCGTCTTGTCGCGGAGATTCTCTTCGTTTCCCCGCGAGACGTCATGGATGCCAACCAGAAGTGAGTAGTCCATGATGTGAAGTTTCTTGAGGAGAACGACATCCCGCTGCAGTTGATCGAGGAAGAGCTGCTTCTTCTGGATACCAAGCTCCAGATTCCGTTGCCGCCTCAGCCAGTTCAGATCCTTTAGTGTGGCCCGGGGGTTCTTCTCGAGATCTTCCTCCCTGTAGTCTCGACCAATGGTTGAGCCCTTGAGATCGAATGTGGTGTGAATGTCGCGATGCGGTGGGAAGAGGTTGTTCATGACCACAAAATGGATCTTTTTGCCAAATGGCAACTTGACGCGGTGCAGGCCGTAGAACTGCGACAGGAGTGTGTTGGGGTTATCCTTGACGTGCGAATAGTAGTCCTTGAGGATCTTGCGGAGGAACTTGTGCTCGGCATGGTGAATCGTCTTAATGATGTACTTGTAATCTCTGGAGAAGTAAAAGAAGCTGCCGCTCTTGCCGGGCGAGCCCAGCTCTGAGAGGATATACTTGCCCGTCAGGGACATGAGGTAATCGGCGGGATCAAGACGGAACAGGGTTCGTAGGCGACGGAAAACCCAAGGAGCATAATCCTTGAACTTGAAATCGTACTTGGCCGAGGGCACCATTTCGTTACCGGCGCTATCGAGGTCAGTACCGCATCGCAGAAGTAAATATTGCCCAAACTTACATATCAAACGTCGACTTTTGCTTAGTCTCAAAGTCGGCGTCGGTCAATTCTCGGTCAAGCTTGGCGTTGGTCCTGGATACCGACACTCGGATACCCGTCAACATGTTGTAGGCCGTGACCCAGTTGGCGTGGCTCTCATCAACCATGGTGCCAACCAAGACTTGGTTGCCATCCTCCTCTTCCTTGCGCTTGCGCTTGCTGGCCCTCTTCTGTCGATACGCTTCCGCCCAGCGGATAGCATCCTCATCCGGTACAATCTCATCACGGGGCCCATCTGACTGCATCGACCTGGTAGGTCTCCTGCCCAGACTCAGAGACTGCCGTCGTGCCGTCGGGACGGAGGTAGGCGAGAAGCGACCACTGGCCTGCGCCGTATCCAATCCATCCTTGGATGGCCGAGCTGGAGCCACTCTCGGTACTTCCAGGGTGTGTCTCTGCTTGAGTGGTGGTGGAACAGGCGACTGCAGGTGTCCCGAAGACGAGGTAGCCGTGTTGCCGGTGTACATGGGCGGGGAAGACAATCGGTGACCAGATGGGAGTGTGCGTGGGAAGGCCTGTGTAGAGTCTGGCGCAGTCGATGAGCTCAGCATGGCGCCATCAAAGCTCCTGCTGGGGGCTTTTTCTGCAACGTCCTCGGATGATTGAGGATCCATTGGAAGTGGTTTCGTGGAGATGTCGTAGTTCTGGGACTGGGTGGAAGTCATGGCCGGATGTGGATAAGTGCCGTTGACATCGGTCGGGAGACGAGGAAGGCTACGGTCGACGAGGTTGGTGATGCCGTTGGGGAGCGGCTTTTGTCGATAGGCGTAGTCATCCTGGCGAGATGGCGCTGTGAGGGGAGCGGAGACGGACTTGCCGTTGGAGAGGGAGCTCATGCTCGTGGGCCGCGTGCCGTTGCCATTCATAGGCGTCGGGGTGGATTCGGAGACGTCCGAGGCGTGGGTGGAGGAGATGGAGCTCTCGTCGAAGCTCTCATTGATGGTGTCGGAGCGAGTGTGATGGATGGAGCCCGAGTTCACCCTCTCCTTGGCGGTTGCGAGGCCGAACTGGTTGTTGGGGTCGAGGTCGAGGATGTCCGGGTTGTTGGAGAAGATGGCAGAATTGTCTTCTTCGGCGAGGAACGAGGGCATCTCGAGGAGACGGAATGGGGGAACTCGCTGGAGGCCGGGACCAGCGAGTGGCGAGGCGAGTATATGCTACTGGGTGAAGCGATGCTTATGGGGGTCGGTGGTCGAGTCGTCTTCTGTGAGGGGAGGGTGAGGAGGGACAGGACGCTCTCTACTCTTGTCTCTCGTAGTCGGTTCCGGCTGCCTCTCAGATCATCCCTCTACCGTGCAAGAATGAGCGAAGCAGAGAAGGGAAATTGGGCGAGGGCCTTGCTCGGCTGGCGCACCAGGGATTCTTAGCGGGTCAACCAATGGGGCGTAGCTGGTAGGACGGGACGGTTCGCGTTGGAGGCTGGGGATGAGGAGAGAGGGGGGCCGATGCCAAGGCTGGGAGAAGAAAGACGCGCTGGAGAAGAAAAGAAACAGGAGCGGTGCGATGCGGTGGGAGAGAGCGGGTGGGCGACGGCGAGAAACAAGTGGTGGTGATTGATGAAGATGATGCTTGGTTGAATGGTGTACGAAAGCAGTAGAGTGAGGTGAGGTGAGGGAGGTGAGG
>JABSTB010000594.1:0-15064 GCA_013756995.1 Neonectria neomacrospora | reverse complement strand
GGGCCCGAAGCAGCAAGGCGGCTTATTGCGTGCTGCGGCGACGTCGCCATTGGCCCAACCGTCGCCATTGTGCCATCGTCGACGCCAATGCTGCCATCGCCATGTCCCTGACGCCATCGTTGCCCGGCATTCCACCTGTTCAATTCGCGGGTCTGGATCCTCGGGGCGGGGTTTGCCGGGCGGGGTTGATGCGACATGCTTCGGAAGTCGGGGCGTCTTGTTAGTGGTTGTCTGTCTGTTGATTCATCTCCAAGTCCAGTATCTGGGCAACGACGAGATATCCCACTCGAGCATACCGGTAGTCCGCCGGACAGACTCTCGAGACGAAATGGGAACCCTTCCTCAATCGAGCTGAACCACAATTTGAACCACAAACACCGTATCATAAGGCAACACTGTGAATGGATCTCCATGCGCATCACCCCGTGAGCCGTTATCGGGCTGCCGCATCCCTCCCATCCCATGCATCATGGCATCTTAGCGCTGGTCGTGCCGTTGTCACGCCGCTGCGCCGCCGCTCAAAGCCAAGCCCATTACACAATTCTGCATCACATCACGTACTCACTCCATCATCCCCTGCTTGTCTGCTAAATGTCACAGCGCTGGTTTTCCCCGCCGACATCCTCGATACTACTGACCTTTCCCTGCGGCTATGCCATGTCCCTCCCGCCCGAGCCGTCCGGCCCCCGCAGCCGTCCAAGGCGAATTGCTCATTCCAGTATCACGTCAACTGATGTTGAATGTGGTGGTGTAGGGTATCGTTGACGCTAACTTCACGAGTGATGCCAACCAAAATTTGTGAAGCGGACATGAAAAATGAATGGGTGAACTGCATTTCTTTTCTCCTTCAGCAGATTTTGTTCTGTCGTGGAACAAGCCATTTCTCTCCACCTTCACCTAAAGGTAATATCGCAGTCTATTGATCAACGGCGGGACGACAAGTCACAAACCTCAGCGTCTTGCAGCATTCTCTCCTGCCTCAGTTGCAATACTTCGCCACAAGATTATTTCTCAATTGCCCTTGAATACCCCGTGACAGTCTCTCCTGTGGTCACACTCAGGCTTGGTACGACACGTTGAGGTCGAGGTACAAGAGGATCTCGGACTCGACTGTGAGCGAGTAAAGAATCTTGTACATCTTGATGGTTTCGGCGCCTAGTCTTCCTGTAGCTTCAGATCTGCGCTTGTGGACGTAGGCAAAGAAGGAGTGGGATACGCCCGGAGTGTTAGCGCGATGGGTGACATATGGAATATGGTTGTTCTGACATGTTAGTGACTCTTCTGACGAGGTTTTATAGGCCTTTAAACACATGCCTTGTTCATAAAAAACTGATGACTGTTCATGAGGCTCGAATAGTGCTTCGACTTCAGCTCGTTCCGTAGGGCCAGTTGTTCCCTTTCAATCTTGGCTTGTTCATCTCGGTGATCCTGTCGGGCTTTGTCCCAGTCGTGAGACTTTGAAGTGGATGCAGGTACGACACGCGGGCGAGGCCTGTAGGCCGACGAGTTAGCGTGCGAAGGGTAGTTGAGTAGGAAAATGAACCTCTGCAAAACTTACTCGGCTTTCTGTCGAAGGGCTTGGAGGATCTCAGTCTGTTGACGCGCGGTCTCCGTTTGTTGACGCGCGAAAACCTCAAGATTGTTATGGAGGATCTGAACCTCGACACTGAGAAACTCAGGATGCTCCAGAGTCTTCCATCCTGCGGGCTAGGGTATTGGAGCTGTCACGTCAGAAGAGCTTTCCTTCTGAGGACTGGCCGTAGCCTTTCGTTTGCAGCCAGCCCCGGACATGGTGTTTGTTGGTGTCCACATTCTGGAAGAATGGGGAAGGATGGTGATGCGGAAAGAGAGAAAGAAAAGAAACCCAGAGTGTTGTGATGATCACACGGGCTGGCACCTGGCACCTGGCACCGGCTGGCATCACTGCACCTAACACTTGAGACCCAATGGCAGCTGTCAGTTGGCGGTTCCATGCCAGCTGCCAACTGCCAGCGAGCGCGAGCATTCTGCGAAGCGCCTTGGAGCCCCAGTCATTGACGCTGGCAACCATGGCGACGAAGAGCTCGCAAAGGTGGAATTAACCAAACGTCTGCAGTAAATACATGCCACGTTCTACGGCACTGCTATCCCAGGAGGGTTGGTCTCTGAACCAAGCTCTCGTGGTGCCATCGTCGAAAGAGCGGGGAGCATGTGCCGATGATGGGGATTGTGTTGCATGAAACTAGGTAAGAAGCTGCAGTGAATGAGTGACCAGAACTTTAGTATATGAATGTTAGCATAATGCCTTCGACAACCGCATAAATGATTCTCTTCTTAAGTACAGTGATGCGGTTGGCTCTCATCCGTCTCGACTCTTTGAGTGTCGATGTCTCTAAGGCGCTCAACTGGCCAGGCCCAACAGACCGGCCCAAAGCCGGCGAAGACAACCATGTTCTTCCCACCAGGCCTCACAAAACCCATAGAACCATCCCAGCCATTCTCACAAAATTAAACATCCCCATCAATTGCAAATCACCAGGCTTACACGGAACGCCGCCGCGCCCCACTCCGCAGCGGGTCCCCGCAGAAACTTCACGATAACTCCACCATCGCCCGTATATGCTGCAACATGTTGCTCATTTCCCATCGGCCGCGTGGCCTAATGGCTAAGGCGCTAGATTTCGGTTCACCGACTTCAAATTCTCTAGAGATTCCAGTTTCGAATACTGGCGTGGTCGGAAATTTTCTTTTTGCCGTTCGTCACAGTTGTTGAGTTGAACTGTTCGTCTGTCTCGTTGACGCTGACGGTGTTGAGGATTCGCGGCATCGTGGACGACGGGTGTCGCTCTGGGGTATGACCCCCGCTGCGGTAGTTGGTTGGGTCTCGATGATCTGGGCAAGTTAAGTTGCCTTGGTCAGTCGATAAATATCCTTCTACCCAGCGAGGGTATGTGCCTTGGCATTTTGACCTGTTTGTTTCTTTGCAAGGTGCTGGTGAAAGTTGGAGGTGATTCCACGGATCACCAACACCATGTGCTTGTGTGGTGATTTCTCATGAATAAGATGCCGGGCTATCTGAGTCTTCAACCAGCCTCGTTGATCTCAGCTAGTTTGTGGCTTGACTCTCCGCCGTGACATCCCCTCCGCAGTAGCGTCCTTCACATGTTCCCATCTGGATCCTCGAATGCAACCACCCACCCACACCTAACACAAATCACACCTCACAAGCTCGTGTTTCCAAATAGTTCATGTGAATGTATCGATTTAGCAAACAGTCTTAACGATGTTACCATCACCATCTATCCTCCGGTGTGAACATCTCGCGTCTTGCGAACTAACCCAATGAATGCTTCGTGTTTGTCATGTCAATGCTAATCCCATCCAACTCCAAACGGCCATCCACCGTATGTACCATGTCCCGAGATGCTACCCAAACCCAAAAAAATACGAGGAGTCTCGCTGCCTATCGACATGAATCGGTCCAACTCTAGATGGCCTTGGCCGTCTCCTTGTCACCCGTCTGTCTACCATAATCTCTTCTATTTGGGCTCAGTCCCAAAGCATCCATCCTGCTCGTTCTTCTGGTCGGAAAGGGCTTCTACTGCCGCTACTTTGTGACTGCTTGGTGGCTTGCGTCTCGTACGGCTCGGGATCACTCGCGTCTGTAGCGCCGTCGCTGGAATGACACGCCTCGCTCGTCTCTAAATCCTCCGCGGGCGACGTGAAGTTACCTTTCGAGCCCCTCGACTGCCAGGTGTTATCGGACCAAGGATCCGAGGTCGCCGTCCCAGATTCCTCAAAAAGCACATCATGGGCTTTGGAGCCTAGATTTTCTCGCTCTTGCGGGCGAAACGGTGGTGTCAAGGGTTTCGAAAAGTCGATTGCCGGGCCGCCATCGTCGACTTCAACCAGGTTTGCGTGCAGCCCTCTCACGTGGATGTGAATCTGACTCCGAGATGCCCGTTTCAATCGAGGCTTTCGTAGCGCAACAGGAGATCCGGCTCGACTCCTGCGCGATTGCATCTCAAGAAGCTCTTCTTGCTCCGTCTCGTCGTCAGTGATAGCACTGTCAAGAAGGACCCAGCGGTCGGGGCCCACTTGGAGGTTACCCCCAGACCGCCGGCGATGGCGCTTGTGCGGCTTCATCTCCAGACTAGGTCCCATCATCGAGCTGGCCATAGAGGAAGGTTCCGGGCCTTTAGCCTGGAAACTTCCCCGGCCGACATTCAACCGTCGGAGGTCTCGCTGGCTTTCCGAGAAGACGACACGGGCTCGTAGGCGATGGACAGCATGATCCAATGCTAGTTCGATCGCGCAACGGTCGCGTACTCGGCTAAGTTTTGGCCATGTAGCACGCTCGCCGAGGAGACAGGACTTAATCATAAATTCGCTAGTAGGATTCCGCATCAACCGTGGTAAGTCGTTCATGTTGACCTCGGGCAGGATGTTGATATCGCCCGAGTATTTTTGGCTGAGGATGCTGCGGAACTTGGTCACAAGGTTGGGCATGATGCCAAGCTCTGCCAGAAAGTGCAACCGGTGTAGGGCTTCATCCTTGGCTAGGGATGTGAGAGTGTAAACCCAGTCAAAGTCGTCGGTACGGGTTGGTCGGTCACGTTCAGCGCTCCCATCTGGTGATAGGTGGTCGTCCTTGGAAAGGAAGGGTACGACGTGGGGATTCACCTGCGACACGATGAAGTGGTTGACGTTGAACAGCTCAGAGAGGCGGGTCATGGGCAAGTCGTTGTCCACGGAGCCATCAATCCAGCGCTGTGGACTTGGGTTCCATGGTAAATGGTCGCCCGTGGCCGGGTCCTTGACCAGCAAAGGCGAGGCGCTAAAAACGAGAGGAACTGAGCACGATGCCGCGACGGCGGACCAGATCATGACGTTAGGCGCAGTGACGTAATTGAGAAGACGGGGGAGCTCGTAAACGGAGGCTGTGGAGACGCAGATGTTGAGGATGCGACGAGTGCGATTGTAGGCCTCCTGGAACGTCATGTCGTTGGTGAGATTTCTCATGACCTTGGTGAGGTGTTTGATGTCGGACCAGTTGCCCTCGGTCAGCAAGCGGCGCAGGTTGTTCCACACGCCGAGTTGGCCGCCTTCTTCATCGAAGACGGCTAGGTCACCATAGGGAAACTCCTTAATCAGGAGTGGGATTTCCTCGTCAGTCCGCGTACACATGGCGGCGCAGACAATGCTGCCAGCGCTGGCGCCTGAGATAATTCTAGGCAGGAGATGAGCCTCGAACAAGGACTTTAGCACGCCAATGTGGGACATGCCAAAGGTGCCGCCGCCCGACAAGAGAAGGGCGCTCCGGCCGTAGCTCTGGCGTGCGAAGAGAATACCGTCGAGGAGGTCGCGGTGCTCAATGCCGTGGTCCAGGCGGCTCTGGGTGACGACGGCTTCGATGGTCTGGATGGTGGACTCGACGTAGCGTTCGATGAGGTGCTTCGTCCCCGAGTACGAGTGTCGGTATAGGTCGACGTTGTCCATACCACCAAGATCTCGAGACAGGGCGGTGCGAATGAGGTGCATCATGGACTGGATGTCACAGTTGGCTCGGGCCTCGTCGAGGGCTTTGAGGCGGTCTTCGATCAGGTCGGGGTTGTAGTCGCCGGTCGAGGAGTCTTGTTTCCATTCTTCGTTTCCGTCGAGGACGTCAAGCTCTTGGGCAGCCGAGTCCCATTGGGCCCGAGTTTCGGCCTTGGTTCGTCAGTATTTCCGTATTTCAAGGGCGACAGGAGTAGCGGGTTTACCTGTTGTAGTCGGGCGCATAGGATCTGGCGCCTCTCCTCGGCGATCCTCCTCTGTTCTCGCTCCTGCTCCGTCAAGCCGTCCTTGCACCATAGCAATGTGTTGTTGACATCCTTGATCGCCTTGTGGAGAGAGGCGACGACACCCGGGGCGGGAGTGGACTTGGAGTTGGAGGGTGGCCGTTTGGCCTTTGTATTTGGCTTCACCGTAGACTTGGTGGGTTTTGTGTGAAGGGCCGGGACTGGGCGAGCCTGGAGAAGGATGTCGGCCATGGCGAAGTCGTAGCGAAGGGCGGTGAATGTGTGTGTGCGGTAGACGCTTGGAGGAGGACGTCTGGAAGGATCAGGTGGAAGCGCATTACCTCATGGCGGAGGAGCGGGTCGGTGGGGGAGGATTTGGGAGAAGATTCGAAGAAGGGGTTCGGAGAGAGGTCGGACGAGGTGGAAAGCGTTTAGTCGAAGAATGTGGGAGTTGGCGAGGTATAACGGGTTGCAGGTTGATTAGACGGGTTGTAGAAAAGAATTGAGTATATTAGGGAGAGATAGGAACGAGGCGGGTTGGTGGTTAGTGGGTGGGTGGTTGAGGTTCGGGGAAGAAGGCCGCCGAGAAGCCGATGTGGCAGTGGATGTGGCAGTGGATGACGTTGGAAGTCGCTCAGCTGGCCCCGTGTGTCTCAGCCAGAGACGGACAGCCAGATAGAGAAGCAGCGACACAGCGACAGGGAGGAATGCTGGCTCGTGGAGGTGCCTACTTCGGACTGCTGGGCCGTACAAGAATCCATACAGGGACTCTCCGACTGCGCTGAGGCCGCTGATTCCTGGGCGAATTGGCAATCTGACAAAGGCCCATGACCAAACTGCGTGTGGGGCGTCCACCATCCTCCCGTCCTTGCATCCGTCCTGGCCTCTTCCCCGCCATTTTGCTCGTGGGGAACACGAAAAGTTGATCCTCTCAGGGCCACCACCCACCAAAACTCCCTGTTCCCTTCAGCGCATCTGACCCTGTTTGGGCTGCTACACCGCCCGGTGCCGCCAATCAGGCCGCTGGGCAGCGCAGCCCTGGCAGCTCTGACGCAACCACTACAGGGGCACGTGGCCCACCTTGTTAGGTGCCCGCTCTGTCCCTCCAGTGCCTTGCTCAGTGACGAGGTACCGCTTCGGCTGCAACTCATCGAGACGGTACCTAGACGGAGCACGATCTTGGGAATGAAGTCTTTTCTCCTCTGTCCTATTTGCTAGTGCCCTTTCACATGTCACTCCCCCGACAGCGATCCATGGCTTTCAGCTGCTTGCCTGCCCCTTCCCCATGCCCGTCCACTCATCACCACATCCTCTCGCCTCTGAATGGCTCCCACTCCGCCTTTTATTCTCTCAAGAACCCAGTGTTTAGGCTGATCCAGTCGCCTCCGCGCGGGGCCGGCCCGAAACTTCGGCTCCCCCGCAAGCCGCAAGTAATCCGGGGTCCCCACCCGACCATCTCGCGGCCAAGATGTGGATGGATGGAGGGATGAGATGAGCAAGATGGGCAAATGGGGTCGCACAGCGGGCAAGGTGGCCTGATACTTGTGTCTCCGCCTCTGCCTCCGCCTCCGCCTCCGTATTCTCGGTGCGTGACGCAGCTTGCCTGTGATACGTGATAGATCAGGCTGTGAAGACGGAGGAATGAAGGGGTCATTCCTATCTGTCTATCGTTTGCCTGCCAACTGCCTTCCCGCCTGTCTTGTACTGCTCTTTTCTCCTACTGTGTTGTTTGCCTGTTTGTCTGGGAAGTACATCCGTTTGTGTCTACCTGTCTGTCTTGAGCTTGCTGTCTGGCTCATTACCGTGTCTTGGTCTGTCCCCCTCCCGTTAATTCGTCCTGTTGCACATGTAATCCCACCAGCCCAGGCGCAGTAATGACGCTGACCGAGGTAAAAGGCTTCCACTAGGATGCCAGCCTTCTGGCCTCTTCTTGCTGACTTTGCATACTGTAACACCCTGATGTCTCATTTCCACACTGCCCTACCGACCTACTACCACGTAAGAAAAAGCCACTATCAGCTATATTCAAGCTCCCCGACTACTCATATTCTAAATCATACGTCTCCCGCTCGTAAGACTATTAAGTGTAGCATTCATCACACCCTCCTTACTGCAACCCCACGCACAAGTTCGTGCAGGGCTGCACTCAGGAGAAGTATTGACTGGCTATTCACATTGATACGTACAACATGGCGTATTCTAGCCCCGTGTTTCGTGCTTTGACAACCATTCCAACGTTGAAGAGCGGGACGCAATTGCTGGGTGGAATGACGGTAAAAGGGCCAGGCCCAACTTCATTCGCGACACCGAGATGTGCCTCGTTTGAGCAGTAGGGCCGTCGGAAAATTATGTGATTGAACCAGCTGAAACAGACAGGGCACTTTGGCCTATTGGTATGATCATTGGATTCCTTGACGTGAGAAAGGAAAGCACATTGCCAGAACGGAGATTTTCCGGGGCTTCAGCCATCGCTCACCCTGGAGTGGTGAGGCACAGCTCAGAGTAGCAACAGCCTTGAATTCGTAGGTTTCATGGTATCTTCTTCTCAAACTAACAAGCATATTATCACCATAAAACTAGTGCGCAAATTAGTACACAAGCGGGAGGCCGAGTGGTCGTAGATTCATGGAGATCGTGGAGATCGTGGAGACCGGCGTAGCCAAAATCTAACCCCTTCGAAGGTACGCCCTACAACGGCGCTGTACACTAATACAGTAATACAGATAAAGCAACGTCATGAACCAGTCAATTATTTTCACTAGATTCATTTTGATGAGGGAGAGTTGTTTTACCAAACTACCGCATTTTAAACCTTTCTGCTTGATTAGAAGAACAGGTCATTCTGACACTGTATTAATGCCCTGCTTTCTTGCTTTTGCTTGCTTACTCTCTCCCGTGCACCACAGATCCCTGCCCTACCCGTCATCAATGCCACCGTCTCGGCGTCCTCCAAAGTTAAAGCTCCCGCGAAATCCGATGCTATCCGATGCTCAACACGAGCTCATCCAATGCAATGCAGCTCAAGCCTCACCGGGCAGCTCCTTCGATATTTATCCCGGCCTTACGAGCGCGCAACTGCCGGACGCTACACCTGACGAAAAGCAATTCAATGCGCAGTGTTACGATGCGACAGACGATGCCTTTTCCGAACTGTCTGGGATTACGTGATGGTGACGCTATGCATGCCCGCGACTGTCCAGACAATTGGCGTTCCTGGCGTGTTTCCCCGCATCGCCACCATACCTTGAGGGAACGTTTGCCAGTCGAGCTGTCATGGATGACGTTGATGTTGACCAACAACGACGGAGCGTGACTGCGTGAGGGGTCTTGCTTCGACGCGTCATGCCGTTTCGTCTCGGGCGAGGGAATGAATTTAATCCTTTCGTGTCCCCAGTATTTGAGCTTGGTAGGAAAGCTTCTTGTTCTCCATTTTCTCCATTGCACATCTTGCAAATTATCCGAGTCCTGATATCGTTTGACTTCGAACAATCATGATTGCCACGCACACCCACGGCGGCATCGGGCCCATTCCCACTGTCGTCCGTATGAACTCCCCGAATCTCAACCTCGCGACATCTCAATGCTAACTGCTTTTAGCCGACCCAATTCACTACCAGGAAGCCAGCCATGATGGCGTTCGAACTCTCTGGGTCATCTTCGTGTTGATGGTGCTCGCGTCGGCGGGCTTTGCGCTGCTGTCTTGGAATGTCCCGGTGTCTCGCCGCATTTTCCACATCATCACCACCTTGACCACCATCGTCTCTGCCATTGCGTACTTTGCCATGGCATCGGGTCAGGCGTCCGCCTACAACTGCACCACGAAAACCGATCACCACAAGCACCTTCCCGACACGTATCACGATGTCTGCCGGCAGGTCCTTTGGGCTCGCTATGTCGACTGGGCTATCACGTTCCCGCTCATCATCTTTGAGCTGTTCATCTTTGCTGGAATTGATGGAGCTCACACTCTCCTGGCTGTCGTTGCCAACCTGATCATGGTGCTTGCGGGTTTGTTCTCTGCCTTTGGACAGACCCACACGGCTCAGAAATGGGGCTGGTATGCCATCAGCGCCATTGCCTACCTGTTCGTCATCTGGCATGTCGCTGTCCAGGGCACTCGAGTTGCCAACAACAGAGAGAATGGTATCACGAAGCTGTTTGGTTCGCTGTCAGCCTATGTTGCGGTTATCTGGGCCATCTACCTTGTGTAAGTCTCTTTATCCCTCGCAAGAATCACATCGCTGACCAACAACAGCGTCTGGGGCGTTTCTGCCGGCGGGAAGAAGACCAGCGTCGACACGGAAATCATCATCTACGCCGTGCTCGATGTTCTGAGCAAGGCCGTCCTCGGTGTCTGGTTGCTGTTTGCTTCACGCAAGCACCGTGACACTACCCCCGAGGTGGGAGGCTACTGGTCCCACGGCTTCGGCGGTGAGGGTCGTATTCGACTTGCTCAGAATGGCGACGATGCCTAAACTGGACACACATTGATGAAGTCGTTGGAAACTATTGGCTTCACCCAATCACTGGTGGATGAGGCGAAGGCGGGAACATGTATTCGGAGGAAGACTGCATTGGAGGGTAATTCATGATTATTTCGGAGGAGTCTAGGGGAAAAATAACAGGGCATAACAATTGCCGGAAACATCCATTCCACTATCAACCAAAACAACCTCGATTAATCCATATGACAAACAAGTAACTGATGCGATGCGCGTAATTTAGGGCGCAGAACGGTCAGCAAAGCACGTCTTTGACAAGGAAGCGATCGTGCTGCTGGTCCAATCTAACTAATACGACGTTTTCTCAGTTTTGAGTTTGACAGCCCCGGTATTGGTGTGTTCATGAGCCCTCAAGCAATAATACTTCCCTTGCGCCCGGCACTTCGCATGACGATCGACACCTAAGAAACTAACGACGCCGTCCATTCGGAGTTTTGGGATCAGCATACCAATAAACCCGAACAGTCAAAGTCGCGCAGCATGCAGCGTTCGACCAACTTACGTCTCGCTTTACCGTAGGTCAAAATTGCACGCCACGAGCGACAGGCAGGTGGAGCCGCTACAGCCGATCAGCATATGCTTAATGCACAAGCCGGATACTTCACAAGCCGCTAGAGTCTGTCCCGCCGTTCCCGTCTGCGCCGGCATCTTGAGAAGGACGGATGGGGATGTGAGATGATCCGATGTCGGGATCTGTGGGCTTGAGAGCTACAAGGGCTATTAGGTGTACTACGGCTACAACTTGCTTCGAATGATCAGCACGCCTACATTGGTTAGGCCTCTTGTCTCTCTCACCCATCACGGCCGAGCTTTGAAGCCACTGAGCCGCATCACTCATTGCCATCCGCCACTGATGTAAGCCGAGTCTGGCTGACTCGTAAACACATCCGTCGGACAAGCCCTTTATGAAATCATGAACTCTCTCAAATCGCCCTTCCCGATTGCCAAAAGATCCTGCCAGATGAGGTGTTTGCGCCTTTATGCCTAATTCTCTAGCCGCATCCCAATGCCCGAGTTCCCCACTCGGCCGGCCCGCCCACAGTAGCCCGGTCCACTTACATGCAGATCGGAGATCCCGGCCCCCGGAGCAGCTGAATATCCTCATCTCTCTTGTCGGATGCTACCGATACGTATAGTGGGCTGTGCTCTGCAAAGTACCAATGGAACTATACCGGGGCCACTCAAGACAACTCATGCAGTGCGAGGATGCTGTGACACCCGCTTCGGACCATGCCGTCCGGGTTTACAGCTGTCTCAGCATACGGTGGCGGCGCCAAGAGAGCTGATCCCGTCCCGTGTCTCACTTCTAGTTGCTCCTCGTTCTCTTGATTGAGAATAGCCAACGACGGTAGTCACAGAATGCCGTGGACTGTCACACTGCCGCGGATACATCCCCGACGAATCAATTCGAGTCCGTATCTTGCTTTCGCTAGTGTCCTCCTCGGCTTGGACCATGTCGCAGCGCCGTGATATACCCATGTTGCGGCACGGACTGATGGCCTGCAAAAAGTATCCATCTGCTTAGGATCGTTGCTATATAGATCGTCCTTGCCACTGTTGTTCAACCTGATCATGCCCTCTCATCCTATCTGCGCTAGATAGAAACAGGCTCGCAAAGATGCTGTGGCTCCATTCCATTGTCCTCCCAGTACTCTTCTCTCTTGTCAGTGGCGCAGCCATTGAGCGAGAGAAGACTAAGTCTGAGCCTGAAGTATATGACGCAATTATTGTCGGAGGCGGTCCTGCTGGTCTCAGTGCCTTGAGCGGACTAGCTCGTGTGCGCCGCAATGTTCTCCTGATCGACTCTGGCGTGTATCGAAACGCCCCAACACGCCATATGCACGATGTGCTCGGCTTTGATGGTACGTTATGCATTCACAGATTTCAACAGGTCTCCTGGACATACTCTAACTTTACACAGGTGTGACCCCGGCCTACTATAGGTGGGCAGCTCGCAAGCAACTCTCATACTACGATACGGTTTCCATGACCAATGGGACCGTCACCAAGATTAAGCCCGAGAAGAACAACACGCAATTCTCCGTGACGGCAATCCTCCCTGGAGACAAGAAGAAGACACTGACGGCGCGGAAAATCGTCCTCGCCACTGGCCTGCGCGACATCCTCCCCAAGACACCCGGGATCCAAGCTAACTGGGGCAAGGGCATCTTCTGGTGCCCCTGGTGCGACGGCCACGAGCACGCCGACCAGCCGCTGGGCCTGCTGGCGTCTCTCGACAACATCCCCGGCCTGGTCCGCGAGATGTTGACTCTGAACAAGGACATTGTGGCATTCGTCAACGGCTCAGACACCCCAGAGCTGCGTGCTGCGACAGAGAAGAAGAGCCCGGAGTGGCAGACTTACCTCCAGATTCACAACGTCACGGTCGAGAACCGCACCATCTCCAAGATCAAGCGGCTCAAGGAGGGATCTGATAGCGACGCGGATCCTAGCCTGCCGAGCGTTGCCGAGGTTGATTTGTTCAGTGTAGAGTTCCCCAAGGGCCCGCCTGTTCAGCGAGCGGCGTTCCTGGCTAGCTTTGCTGAGGAGCAGACGTCCAAAGTCGGAGAGAAGCTGGGTGTCAACCTGTACGGTGGACGACTCGCTGCAGATGGAGCAAACGGCCTGGTTACCAACATCCCTGGCGTGTACGCCATTGGCGACGCCAACTCGGACAACGTGACGAACGTTCCTCATGCCCTCTTCAGTGGGAAGAGGACGGCAGTATTCCTACATGGTAAGTCATCCTTGACTAACTGACATGTTTGTGTGCTAACGTTTGCGAAGTGAAGCTTGAGCGTGAGAACGCCGTGGAGGAGTTGGCCGAAGCTGACAAGGATGATGAAGAGGAGAAGAGAGATGTTCTGGATGAGCGATCTATCTGGGAGAAGATGAACGGCAAGCGTGGAGATATTCTTTACGCTGGTGAATATGAACAATAAGCAACCAAAAGAATGGTCAAATAACAGAGCTGGGCTCCTTGCAATAATTCAGGCGTATGATTAGAGCTAGCATGGCCAAATAAATAAATCCTTCAATCTAGCTTCTCCTTGACGACGCTTCATGGCCCAGCCTTCAGCTGTCTAACATCTCATTCAACTGCTTGTGACGCACCAAAGCATCCTCGAAAGAGGCGATGCTGTTAGTACCACCCTCTGCAAACTTGTCATACACCGCAGCCACGCTTCTAGACACCAAAGGCAGCTCCTCCTGCCACTCCTCCCATTCCCATTTAACGGTCTCAATTTGATTAGTCTCGAAATCGTCAACTTCAATGGTCACAGGCCCAGAGTAGGCATTCGCATGCAACGCCGTCCCATCCTGCGCCACCAGACGAATCTCTCCCTTCTCGCCGTTGATGCTCCAGACCAACGCCGGGTCCCCGCGGAACGGCTGGCCGCGTCGGAAACGGAGGAGGACGCTGGCTCCCTCCTGAGCGGTCGAGGAGGCGGAGAGTGTCCCGGCCGAGAATACTAGGTCTGGCACGTCTGACTTGACCGTCTCGAGAACTTTGTTCGTCGCGGGATCGCGGATTCTCACGTTGGGTCTCTGCACCTGAACGCGAGTCTTGAAGTCGCTGATCTCACCCAAGACAAACTGTACTTGATCAAATACTACAGTTGGTTAGAAACAGCACCTTGGGATTCGGGGTTAAGACTAACGGTGTCCCAGGCCAATGGTAACGATATTGCCTCCCACCGCGCGATCGGTGAAGTACTTCAACCCCGTGGGTAGCAGATCGCGATCCATTGAGCCGCCAGTTGCATGGACCTCGCTGCTCAGAACTTTCCCAATGCGCCCCTGTTGCAACAAATCGCGGAGCTTGAGGACGGGTGGGGCAAGGCGACCTTGGAGACCGACAATGTTGCGACTCCCGCTTTCTCTCGCCGAGCGTGAGAGATCCTCGGCGTGAGCATTGTCCTGGGCGAGCGGCCACTCAACGTAGACGGTCTTTCCGGCCTTGACGCTGGGCAAAGCCGTGGAATGATGGACGTCGACGCGAGTGCAGACGACGACGAGCTCGACGTCTTTGTCATTTGCTAGAGATTCGGGATCTCCGTAGGCCTTTGTATCTTTTGACAGTTTGAAATGTGCAATTGCCTTTTGAGCAGCCTCGACGCTTGTGTTGCAAAGAGCTACGATTTCATATTTCGAACGGCCGCGTGAGGACAGGAGATACGGAAGATGCGCAGTGCTCGCCCATGAGGTTTTGGCCGAAGCCGAGAGGCCGATGAGGGCGGTGCGAATAGGAGCCATCTTTTGTTGGGCTTTGAATTCAACACCGGAATAGAGAATTGCGGATTGAATGTCTAATAATTTGGTGGGTATCTTGCGGCTTATAAGACTGAGTGAGGGGAGAAGATGATGCCATGTGTGATTTCTAATCAAGCATTTGTCAGACGGTTACGTTCATGGACGCGACACAGTTTAAAGTAGCTGGGACTAACACCCCATCAAAAGAAGCATATTATAACATGTTGCAAGATTGCCATGTGATTTTATTTTGCGAGTGAGAAGAGACGGAAAGTTTGTATAAGTGGTCTTCGGACTTCCTCTGCGGTTCTCTAGCAACTGATAATACAAGTGGTCTTACACCGTTGACGGGCTGTCTGTTTGTCGACCTTTGCCATCGTACTATTCTGCCATTAGTTTGAGTGAAGTTTCACTATTGTATACTAGGCTTTGATTGTTATTGGGTTGGGCCGGGATAAAAGAAACATGTCCTGTTCCTCGAACTTGTCAAAAATCCCTTGCCTCATGAGCCGCATCCCCGTCACCTTCAAGCACATACGACCATAGCTC
>JABSTB010000593.1:0-29259 GCA_013756995.1 Neonectria neomacrospora | reverse complement strand
TCCACCTCCACCTCCACCTCCGCCGGCCAAGCCGGCTGCTACCCTTTAGCTTAGTCTAGCCAAACCCTGTCTTGTCTCTCCGAGCTAGTACGTAGCTTTCACAGTTCAACCAGCTTCACCTCCTCCTCCTCCCCGGACTAGGTAGTAGCCTCATCCTCTACACAACGATGCCCACTCACACCAGCTGGAGATGGAACAGGGTGCCTTCGTTAGTTGCGACCAAGTCTGGGGTCAAGCTCCAACTGGACCATCCTTGTCGGAGCTCGTGACCGTTTGACCATTCATAGACTGTTGCTCGGTTGCTCACTGGCTCTGCTTGTTGTTTGCCAGTGAATCACTCTCACTTCAGTCCGTGGTTATATAAACTCACAGCTGCCTGCTTTGATATTCCTTGCTCCTCATCCTCTCCATTATCTTCTCTTTCCCAGAATTCAAGGAGAGAGCACTCCTGTTCGAACAACCCTCTGTCAAGGACCGAATATCTTCAGACATTAGTCTTCAGCTTCTTGTCAACATGAATACCCTCCGCAGAGCGTCTCTGCCCAAGCCCAGCGGCGAGGCGGGCAAGTCATGGCCGGCCATTGCTATGGGCTTTTTTGTGGCCTTTGGTGGTGTCCTCTTTGGGTACGTCTGATCCCCTGTCAGAAGACACTTGTGTCATGGCTGGGCATGTGAGCTAACCGTCACAGCTACGATACAGGAACCATCAGCGGAATTATCGCTATGCCCTACTGGCAGCGTCTCTTCAGCACCGGCTACGTTGACCCCAATGGAGACCGCACCATCACCACAGCCCAAGAGTCGGCCATCGTGTCTATCCTGTCTGCCGGAACCTTCTTCGGCGCCCTTGCCTCTCCCTTGCTCACGGACTATCTCGGCCGACGGCCCGGGCTCCTGATCTCGACCTGGGTCTTCAACCTCGGTGTTATTCTCCAGGTTGCCGCCAGAGCCATTCCCATCTTCCTTGCCGGCCGTTTCTTTGCTGGGTTTGGAGTTGGTCTCATCTCTGCCATGAGTAAGTCTTACTGGGTCTATTTCTCTGCATATGACTCGGGCTAACACGAACATTCAGTTCCTCTCTATCAGTCCGAGACAGCTCCCAAGTGGATTCGCGGTGCCATTGTCGGCGCGTACCAGTGGGCCATCACTATCGGTCTCCTCCTTGCCGCCGTCGTCAACAACGCTACCTCCAAGCGCAACGACACGGGCTCTTACCGCATCCCCATCGCCGTCCAGTTTGCCTGGTCGTTGATCCTCTTCTTCGGAATGCTACTTCTGCCTGAGACTCCCCGTTTCCTCATTAAGAAGAACCGCCCTGATCACGCCGCCCGCTCCCTCGGCCGTATTCGTCGCCTGCCCAAGGACCACCCCGCCGTCCTGGCCGAACTCGCCGAGATCCAGGCAAACCACGACTTTGAGATGAGCCTGGGCAAGTCGTCATATCTAGACTGCTTCCGCCCGCCCATCCTAAAGCGCCAACTTACTGGAATGGGTTTGCAAGCTCTTCAGCAATTGACTGGTCAGTTTCCCGAAACGGCCCTTTGCACCCAAAGTCCCTTGTACTAACCGCACGACAGGCATCAACTTTATCTTCTACTACGGAACCAAGTACTTCCAGAACTCCGGCGTTTCCAGCGGCTTCGTCATCTCTATGATTACATCTGCTATAAACGTAGCCTCAACAGTACCAGGCATGTATGCCATTGACAAATGGGGTCGGCGCCCGCTCCTCTTGTACGGCGCCATCGGCATGTGCGTCTCCCAGTTCATCGTGGCCATGTGTGGAACACTCTCGACCGGCCAGCACGCCAACGGCGACATTTACGTCAAGAATATCGCCGGTCAGAAGGCGGCCGTGTCCTTTGTCTGCATCTACATCTTCTTCTTCGCATCTACCTGGGGCCCACTCGCCTGGGTCGTCACCGGCGAGATTTTCCCCCTCAAAACGCGAGCCAAGTCTCTGAGTATGACCACGGCTACCAACTGGCTCCTCAACTGGGCCATTGCCTATTCGACTCCATATCTCGTCAATTACGGCCATGGATATGCAAACCTCCAGTCCAAGATCTTCTTCGTCTGGTTCGCCGCCTGTTTCCTCTGCATCGCCTTTGTCTACTTCTTCATCTACGAGACCAAGGGCCTGACCCTAGAGGAGGTTGACCAACTATACGATGAGGTTTCTGTTGCCCGCAAGTCCCTCAAATGGAAGCCTTCGACTTCCTGGGAGCAACGCCAGAGCATCTCTCACCCTGGCGCCAAGGAGTCGCCCCTTGGTGTGAATGATGCAACCCACCATGAGGAGAAGGACGCCGAGCGTGCTTAGAGGTTGATGCCGAACGCTGGCGTTTGAGGTGCAGTGGGACACATAGGAACCCTGATGATGGCTCCTGTGAATACGAACCGATAGCTGTTACTTAATTGATGATTTATGTACTAAAGACCAAAGTAACTTGCTGTATTGGTGATCCAACCCCAACTCTCTCAGGGAACAATGACATCCAAACATGAAAGCCCTAACATAAGACCCCTTATCCCTTTGAGTGTCGTAAGGCAACACTTAGGTCACGAGCAAGGATTTAATCCAACCAGAAAGTGGCAATTGAAAGGTACATTACACCTCACACAAACTTGGGTGGCGATACAAGTCCTCACACTTCTCGGATCAACATAGAGATACATTGAACTCGGCAGCGGTCCCTATTTCTGCACCTAATTTGCAACGTCAGCGACTGCTAAATGTCACTACATGTATCTCTGCCTTCGCTAGGCCCATGTGGGGCCCGGTACGGAAGTGTTGCTTTACGACACTCAAAGGGTTAATAGAGAATCCAAGCCAGAACACAAGTCATTGCCATAGAAATGGATGCATACCGAGGCCGATCCTAAACCTAACCTAAACTCTAGCCCTAACCTAAGTACCCTAACTATTAACCTTATTCTTTTCTTAGTCTCTTATGTATAATAATAAAAATGAGGTTCAATGGGCAACGACCATCCTGGATGCTGGCGAATCCACTTGGTTAACAACAAGCGACTTGACCAGCACGTGGACAGCAATGGCTAGAACAGTTGATGATGCCAACGAGAGGATCGGCGCTAGCGAAGATTTCCCAGCTCCCTGACATGGTCACCCAGACATGTTGGTTGTAGCAAGGTCACCTTCTGACAGTATCAAGACCTTCAGTGTCTTTCGACGTACTGAACTCACCGGAGTACCAGTCTGGAGTCTTGAATACTGCGTCAGGATCAAGAAAGCTATCTATACCAGCAATTCTCTCACAGAATACTCACGACGGGGCGCGAGTAACGGGGAATGCTCGTGGTGAGAAAAAGAAAGGACGGGAAAAAACGGTGCGCATCAAGACAGACATACCTAGGGCTTGTGGGATTTGGACATCGTCGAAAGGAAGGAGCGTTGAGGGGTGCTGTGGTGGTTGGACATCACGGAAGGAAGGAACTTCGAGGGGGGCCAAATACGTTCCTTCCCTAAATGGCGAGTTAAGCCACGCAGCACAAACTTGCTCGCTGGTTCAGACAACTTCTTGAGAAACTGCCGGTTCTGCTTCAGTGGGATGAAAGAAATGCAGTCGGCGTAGGAAAAGGGTGTGGTAAGCTTATGTCGTCGGCTGTGTTGCTGTTAATGGAAGCTGTAATCTGCGGTATGCGGACAAAACTTGACAAAATAGTGACATTTCTGGCAGGGATCATATTTGAAGGACTCCCAGGCGCGCAGGAGTCCCGGCCAATAGTTCTGTATGCTACTGACCAGCTCCCGGCTCTCTGACTGTCCGTAAGGAGTGACACTGGTCTGGTCCCGTAGAGGGTCATCTCTGATCGGATCAGTGCGCAAAGTTTCTCCGTTGCGCTTAGGAATTTGAGGGCACCGGGAGTTTGAAGGTCGGCCGAGAGGTGCAAATACAGAGCCCGACTTCGAATATCTCTGCCCCGGACGGCCCTCGAGCCTGCTATCTTGTGTTAGTGAAGAGCGCGACCGTTGGCAGTGCTAAATACGAACACAAAGGCATGTTTGGCAGTCTGCAGCTGACATTTGCGAGGTCCCACGTTGGACTGGGTGTCCGAGACTGTGGCAGAGGGGGGAATCTGGCCTCTAGACTTGTGTCAAGCCCCGTCCCATCTCCATGAATGAACACTCCGTTGAACGAACATTCATTGGACTTGGTTGTTGAACTCGGAGATGGCCCAGCAGTTGTTTGAAAACTTGTCTGAGAATCCTCATCGGAGTTAGGCGTGGACGTGACTGAGAATTGCCTGACAGTTGGACCCGTCATTTGACTCGTCTCTCCGGGTGGGCTGGTTGTTGTGGCGACTGAAGTCTATTGAAGCGTCCTTGAAAAGAGAGACGCTGATCGGGGACTCGGAAGATGTTCTGGGCTTCTGACGAGAGAAGAGGCTTGAGGTGGTCGAAGTCGGTATCAGTGAGAGACTTGTGGTTGATGGTGATTCCATCTGGGGAAAACTTGGACACGATGGTGAGGCTTCGTGTGGCTTCGATGTCCAGGCTAGAGTCGTACCACGCAGAGCTAGTGGTGTCCACTTCTGGATAGTCTTTCATAGTATCGGCGTCCTTGGGAGACGGATACAGCGTTGATCGAACCAGCTCGGCGATGGACGGATGCATTCGTCTTTGCGTCTCCAGAATGCTGTAGGGCACTCGCAGGTCCGTCTCATGTGGAAGCTGAACCAAGTCACGAGGAAACGCAATTCGGAGGCCGAGATTAGCGTTGGACTTTGATGAAGCGTGCTTGAATAGAGTAATTCCAATCGGTGACTCGTCGTAACCGGCCTTTCTGAGCCTAGGCGTGGCAAGGTTATCCGAGACCAGAGCGCAAAGATGATATATAGAGCCGACCGGTGCGCGAGGCTCGATGCCGCGAACAAATGGAATGTCGCCATCGACTCGGAGAGGAGAGGTGGTGGCCTGAAGAATCATCGAGTGGTTAGGCAGAAAAAGGTTATGGTAAGCCTAGGTTGTCGGCTGTACGCTGATCGGGGACTTGGTGTGGATGCTTTGTTTGGCTTCAAGGCCTAAGCTGGAGCCGTACCACGCAGAGTGGAAACTCCTGACCCTATCGCATGCTGACCCTGTCACTTTTCCCTGTGACAGAGGCACCACCGATTGAAACAGTAGCCCGAAGACCTCGATAGTCGCGGCGTGATCCTCGTGGACTTGGCCGGACAGAACACGGAATATGTTCTCGGCTTCTGATGAGAGAAGAGGCTTGAGGTAGTGGTTGATGGTGATTCCATCTTGGGGGAACTTGGCCACGATGGTGAGGCTTCGTGTGGCTTCGAGGCCTAAGCTGGAGCCGTACCACGCAGAGACGAAACTCCTGAACCTCATGCTGGCCCAATCACTTTCCCCGTGACAGAGACACCACCGACTCGAAATGGCAGCCCGAAGCCCTAGATGGTGGTGGCATGATCGTCGTGGACTTGAATGGAGATGAGGAAAGGCATTGCGTGTTCGGGTTAGGGATAGAGCTCGAGTAAGGGATGAGGGATTAGATCAGCCTTGGTATGTCTTCCTATTGTTAATGCAGGGACTTGTGATATTGGTTGTGGTAAGCGTACGTAGATGTTCAGCACCAGGGAGAGCTTTGTAGTTGACGGTGATGCCATCGTGAGGGAACTTGGATACGATGGTGAGGGCCTTCCCAATCCCGGGCGGTGTGGCAAGGTCGCCTGTGATGGGGAGACCGAGATCCGTTGAAGCGCGATTGAAGAGAGAGATGTCGGTCGGGCTCGGAGTAGGTGGCCTCCCAAGGCCAGGCACGGCAGGGTCATCCGTGATGAGAGCGTACGGGTAGAACATAGGGCCGACCGATGAACGAGGTTCGGTGGCACCTTGCTTGAGGAGAGAGGGATGTCGGTTAGGGACTCGGCGTACATGGCCTCCCAAGGCCAGGCACGGTAAGGTCATCCGTGATGAGAACGCAAGTGGAATCTCGGCCATCGTGACTCGGAAAAGTGAGGAAAGGTGGTGGCCTGGAGACTCATAGAGTGGTGAGGGAGGAAGATGGTTGAGGGAGGAGGGGGTGAATCTTACCTGCTTGTGCCAGGCCGACTCCAGCAGTATAGCATGACTTCTTTCATCCCGAGTCTTCTGGAGACGGTGATAAATCTGACTTTGTAGTTCTTTGAGAGTTGGATATCAGGGTGGTTTCTCTCTTGTGTGGGGGAGCTCCTGGTTGGACTTCTCGACAACTCCAAACCACTTAGGAATTCCTAGTGAGGGTGTCAAAACTGCCAGCCACCTGCCACCTACCGCCAGCTGTCAGCTCCAAGCAACCAGCAGACCAGCCTATAGCATCGGGGTATGACTGGCACGTGGACTGTCAGGGCTGGCGCGCGTTTGGGTGTAAATATTAGAGCGCGTTTTGCGTTCTTGTCTTCTCTTCTTTGTTTCCTTTCTCCCCAACAACCTACTCTTTGCGCGAAACGTTACTGCAAGCAGTGGCGACTTTCCCCTCAGTGTTCAGGTATTGTGATAGACTTCGGGTCTATCTTTTTTTCTTTCTTTCCTCTAGATAGGGGTTAGGTCTGGAGCTTTGTCGAAGAGGACGAATTCGCAGCAAATTGACCGCAGAAGTGAATCCCTTGGCAACCACTTGTTCTCTTGCGAGTTCTAGTAGTCCTTTCTTTTTGACTCCCGTCATTAGGATCGCCTCGGAGGAAACAGACGCGTCTTTTTCTTGTGGAGGAGACCAGGAAGACGGGTGAAAGACTGCGCCCAGTGGTTGTCGACGGGAGATCAAGTCGAAGGGTACTCACCCACCGGTATTCTTGTGAATCCGGTACCGATTCTTGGCTTTCCAAGCAATCACGGGTCCCTTCAACTCAAAATCTTCTCGCCCGGCAGTGGAGGAGTTCGTTGCCATGTCTCAACCTACGACAGACAAGGTGACCCCAGGTCAGACCAAGGCCGAAGCAGGCGAGAGCATATTCGATATGGTGGCCAAGATCGTCTACCCATCGGTCCCCTACGAGTATGCCCAGAGCTGTGGAATCAGCCTCCCGCGGATCCAAGTCGGCCAGGACCTTGAAGCCTTCGTCCGGGAGAGGTACCCAGGTAACGGCATCACCCGCGGGTACAAAGAAATGCGCAGTTGAGAGGGGAAGAAAGAAGGGAATTTCGGTGGAAATGAGGTTGTTATAGCATATAATAGAATATGTTTTAGGATGTGCCTACTGTGCCAAACGTGCATACCGTGGCAATCCCCATCAGGTTCATGCTTATTATACACGGGCTAATGCTTGAAGGTTAAGTAGTGAGGGCTGAGGAGTAAGGGTTAAGGAGTGAGGGTCAAGGGGTGAGGGCTGAGAAGTGAGGATTGAGGCATAATATGAGATGATAATGTCGATTATCACTATCTGATGCTAGACTCTGCCGACGTCGCTAGATGCCGACTTTCCGTCAATTCCAGAGTCCGATGTTGTGTGTCATGACAAAAATAATCAATCATATGGTAGTATATGGCTTCCCTTTATTGTTTGTTTGTCTTTCTTTTTATTGGTATTCTTCGTTTCTTCTTCTTTTTTTCAACTCTTTTTCTAGGGAATCAAACCTCGGGGGGCAGGTGCCCAACGAATGTAATGTAATATGATAATATTATACCGTTAAGTTACTTCTTCTTCCTCCACATGATGCTGGTGGTGAAAGGTTGATTTTACTTTATAAGGGTGGCTTGGTTTGTCATTGGGAAGACATCAAGGTTGCCGGTTGATGAACTTTTTGGCAAGCCTCGGGACAAACCTCCCCAGAGGTCTATATTGTTGACGCCGTCTTTCTGCAACGCTTCGAGCCTTCTCGTCTTGGGTTTCCCAGTGTATATACCCCCTAAAGCGCCAACCATTCTCAAGTCTAACCTAACCACCAATGACAAACTCCTTGCTATATGCTTTGCCCAAAACGGTCGTTCATCATGATCCACCGCTTAACCATAGACCTCTCCCCTATCCCTATAGCCAACCCTGGCTGTTACTCAAGCGCTTGTAGCTGCTATCCCTGGGCCTGTACTCACGACCCGTACACACAGTCTCGGTTGCGAACTGCTTATTTGATACCCCTCCATTCGCCTCCTCAAAGAAATAATGATTTGCGCTATGCGCATAGGCCACCCGCCACGGCACCTCGAGATGTGGCTTCCTCGGACCCCCACCGCAGCTGCCGTTGAGCTGCGTGCTGGGAGGGCTATTGATGGCCAGAGCGAAGAGATTCTGCGGCTCGGTAAAGTCTGTGACCAAGCCGGAGCGCAGTATGAAGTACGACAGACAGAGCATGTTGATAGCGAAGACGATCACTAGAACTACATAGAAAACGGACTGCCAGGTGTCGATATGGCCCGACGTGTACTGCTGGGTGACAAGGGAAGCGTTAAAGGTTGCCAGGTGCCCCGGTCCGCCGGTAACGACGTTGTTGGGGTCGTCGTAGTCCCAGTAATGGCGGAAAGGCGTGTCGATGGAACCAATGACGACGATCGAGCTGGCGTAGACGGCGAGGGCCTCGGCTATGGACGGCAGGGACGTAGGGAGCTTGGGTTCCTGGAGTGCCAGCTGAGTGAGGATGCGAGCGTTGGAGGCGTTGCTGTTCATGGTGCCGGCGTTCATATCCATTGATAACCGCCACTGATCAGCTAGCCACTAGACGATGAGGGTCAGCGCTATCATTCCTCGGTTAGGGGGCTTTGAGTTCGTACCCTCCAGTCCAGCGAAGGCGCAGACCAGCCTTGATCGCCATCAAATGACCGCAAGTAGCTGTCCGGGTCGTCGGGGTCTTCACAATGGGCCTTCATGCTCGCACCTGCAGTCCCAGAGATGTTGAACTGGGTAGAGCAGTTAGGAGATGTCCAGGATCGCAGTTGGCAGATGGTGTAGTTGTTGAAGTTAGCCGTCTTGCCTAACGTGTATATGGCATCCGACCCCGTCACGGTTGCGTTGGTCAGGAGGTTGAAATCGTAAGGATACTACAAGGGAATTGTTAGCGAGTCTCACGCTGAATATAAACTGCATATTTGAATGACCTACAAGCTGGAAGACAGGTGGCCGTCGCTCGTACTTGGGCCCCCATTTGAAGATGTCGTCGAGTTTGGTTCGATTGAGGTAGTTCGGCTTGTTTTTGTTATCGACAGGCTGCGGTATGTCGCCCTCCCAGCCGGTCCACCCCTTGACTTGATCACTAACGCCTGTCTTGTTATTACGCGCATTGGGCCACTCGGTATATATAAGCGGTGCCAACTCATCCTCGTCCACGTTGGCGCAGAGGACATTAGTGGCTGGAGAAACCACGCCGGCTCTGACGGCATATTCGCCAACTCCAGAGAGATCATCGGGCTGGAGGATGCCGTTGATGGGTAACGTCGCAGCAGCATACACACCAGGATGGGGCATGGCGAGGGTGACGTTATTGATGATTCTGCCCGTCTTTTCGTACTGAGCTGTCACGTTGCTGTGCTCCGTCTCAATCCACTCCGAGTACATGGTCGTGTTATCGTATAGTAGCATGGTACCGAAAGGCCGCTTAGTCAAGTCGTCTTTGACGATGGTGCCGTTGTCGCTGATCGTTATCCAAGTGGACATGAAATTGAGGAGATTTCGATATGATTGACCCTGTGGATCCATGAGTATGAGGATATGAGGTAGAGGGCATGCATTCTTACTGAGAATTGCACATTGAGACAGCTTTCGCTTGCAAATTGATCGTCTTCCAAATCAAACAGATATGCGCAATCAGCCGCAACGTATTGCGTGTTGGAGTAGGAGGCGCGGACATAACCCGACAGCTCCTTGCTCTCCCATTTGCCGGACTTGAGCTTTGGGGAGACCATGGCATCAGAAGCAGTCGTGTAAAAGGAAGCTGCAAAGGTAGCCGTCAGGGACAGCATGCCGAGAAGGGTTAGTGCTGAAGAGGGCAGCGTCTCAAAATGAGTGATCAGTGAGCCCGGTTGAGTCACCCATCCTCTTAGCGTGATCTCGGCGAGGGACATGCCCCCGGCCTTCCGAATGAAGGCTCTCCGGGTGAGGACTTGGCCGAGGAAGGATACGAAGACGGTGACAAAGGACATTTCAATGGTCTTTGCAAGGAGAGCAGCCAGGGTCGTGGCTGTGGAAGGTAGGAGGCCATGCTTGGATGAGATTTGACGGCCCCATCTGGGTTGAAGGATAGCGGTGACGAGCCAGATGCCGCTGGCGATGGTAGAGTAGAGGGACAGGACGTAAACGGTGATGGAGAGCCAGCTGGAGCGTTTTTGGTGGATGTCTTGGCTGGACCAACAGTTGCTCGGTGGCTCACTGAACTTCCTATAGAAGGCGTCGTCGTCAAAGTCATCCTCTGGTACTTCGCCCCTCGGGCCTGAACCGTCGAAACCCTGACCTAGAGAGCTGTGGCTTGTCGAATGCAATCCACGGGAGGCAGGCTCGGAGACTGGGATATTCTTAAGGTTCACGGATCCATCATCGTAAGCTTTCTGAGAGTTACGACTGGACGAGGGCATCGAGGGAGCCCAGGTAGCCTCTTGGCCGGGTTGAAACGGAGACATGGCGCCAGGACGAGATACGTCGGGGCTTAGATAACTCGTCGCGGGATATCCTAAGGACGGATTGGGTGACAACCCCGCGGCGGGCGAGCCGAAGGTTGAAGTGTTGTCGAGTAGAGCTTGATGAGAGCGCGGAGTGTCGGGAGGACTGGTCTTGAAGGGGATGCGGGCCGAACTGGGGATCACTGAGATACCGAGGCCGTCACCGGAGTTGGCCGCGATGGTATTGCTGTTTGTGTCGTCGAAGTTGGATAGCTCGTGGCCGTCGTTGTCGGGCATGGGCCGGTAACCGCTGTTCCTGCTGGGGCTGCGAAAGAGGCCCTGTGAGAAGGGATTGACTGAGGACGACGGGCGTGGAGAAGGGTTCGCGCTATGGCGAGTCGCGGATGAAGGCGACGGAGAGAGGGCGGGATCGGCATCCGTAGTATCGTAGGAGGAGTAGACGGGGTTGGGGTTAAGAGCCATGATGGCAGCGTGTGTTTGCGCCTGGAATTCTAGCAGGAGAGTCGGATGCAGGGAGACCGGGGCAATGACCCCATGGCAGTCCGACTGAATGCGTCACACTCCAGCGAGAGTCGAGCGGTGAATCAGTTCAATTGGGTGGAGGAGGTTGAGGGATGACGATCTCGTGGCGGAGGTGAGTGAGACGGAGGTTGGTAAGACGGCTAGAGGGAGAGTGAGACGGAAATGGGGAAGCACTCTAAAGATGGACAATGAGGCAAATGGATTATCAAACAAGCAGGCCGATGTCAAGATTGATCGCATGCGTCGCAATTGGGGAAGGAAGGTGAGAAGGTGAGAAGGAAAGAATGCTGTGATGACGATCCCAGCGGAGAAGCTGTTGGTAGTCTATTCGGAAGGTACGTGCGCATGCTGAGGTGTAAGGATCCTCAGGACCAGGTTTCAACGACCAAGTTGGGGCCTGCGGGAGACCCTAGACAGGGATGGAGGATACCAGGGAAGCAATTGGCCCGACACCATGGGCGAAGGAAGCAACAGGCGTGAGACTTGAGGTTGGTGTCACTTTCGTATGGGTTCAAGTAAGGCTGAGTTCAGAGAACTGGACGAAATCATTAGTTTAACCCATCCTGTCTTTTGGGGCAGAGAAGCACTGCGGATTAGATACTCAAGCATCTAAGCACGGGTTAAAAATAGGCGGATAATGTTCTTCTTAGCCTTTACCTGCTCTACTGTTGGTTGTGCAACCAACATTCGCATGGGACCCGTTATTTGCTACCTCAAGTCGCATAAATGTTTAGAACATTCGTTTCGTTCGTCACCAAATTCAACAAAACAGTAGGCTTTCGTCAAGACGAGATGCGCTACGTAGGGCTGTGTCCCATGTTCATGTCCATCATGCCTCCCATATCTGACATCGCTCTTCTTTAGAGGGTGGATCCCGCTGACCATCCATCCGCCTCATCGTCCCACACTCGCCCAGCAAGTCAATCCTGGTAAGACCCATGGTACTGGTTCATTTCCTCCACTGAAAAACAAAATCCCGATTTGATCATGATGAGCGTCAGGCGGCGTGGTTCCTGTCTATTTGCTTCACCCAAGGCGAACCTAGACTACAAAGCAGACAAGAGAACCGTCAACCGTTTTCATTCATTCCATCGCCGTCTCTTCCTCCTCACTTGAATCAACAATATTCTAGGCAGTAATCAACCCTCATGCAGTCGTCTCCATTCGACTCTCAGTCAGGACTATTTATGGAAACGGTGTTCTGACCAAGCCTAATTAACCCGCCTCATCCACCAGTGCTGCGCCAACAGACCCTCCAGAATCGTGGCGCAGACGCAAGGTGACGGACGAGGCGCATTCATCCCGACATTTGGCCCCATTGTACTTGGTAGAATGGCTGTTTTAACTCCGGGTGTCTCGGACCACTTATCACCGTGACAATTAATCACCATCACCTCGTTCATCTTTAATAGTTAGGCTTCGTAGTTAGGGTTACTTAAGGTAGATAGTCTTCAGGTTAGGGCTAAAGCTTAGTTTAAGCCTAGGATCAGCCTTAACATGTATCTCTTCCTAGGTCTTGCAATTGAGACTCGTGGAATTCAGGGTATTCATCTTAGGTACTGCTCTGTCGTACCCAATTCGAGACTGTACCATCTGCACACAACGCCCAGGTTCGTATTGTAGCCCGTGTGCCATTATACACATGCATGTCCCTAGCTAAACAAAATATCCTTCTACTCCTGGGTAATCATCATCAACCATGTCTAGTCCTGTCTCCATCTGCATTTGTTACCAAGTACCCCTCACATCAAAATCCCTTCACCCTGACCATCATCGCCACGAAAGCAAAGAACTACCTTCCGCTCGCGCCACCCCCAAGATCATTAACGTGCCAAACAATCCCCACGCTGCTCTCGGCTCGTAAAACACGACAATAAGCTGCAAGAACTGACAGGAAAGAGAAGCCCAGCCTCTGCTCTAACCCGATATCTCATCCGCTCAGCCCACAACTGCGGCCGAGCGCCTTTGACTGTTACCTCCGCCTCTCTTCTGGCTGCCGCCTGGTCGTGCAAGCGTGTACTTGGCAAATGCCCGCGCCAGTGCCTTCTTGCAGCTCACCTTCTGGCTGCCCACAAAGCTGTCAACCGTCACCGCAATTGCCCGGTCAATGTCCTGGGTCGAGCAGTACTCCGATAATCGCATTCGGCAGAATGCCTCAGCAATTCGGATGATGGCCTCCAAATGACGGACCTGTTTCTCGTGTTAGCATCCTAGTACACCATATGTCGCACAACCACATCTCCACGTACCGTGATAGGATAGGCTCCTGTGGCCAGAGACTCCCGTCTCATGTCGGCGAACAGCCGGGCGATCTTGTCCTCATCCACATGATACAGCTTCGGGCTGCATCGCTCTCGGGCATACAGGATGTACTTTCGCAGCAGCGCTTGTGGGATCTCACCCTCGTGCTTCATGGATGCTGATGTGCCTTGAGTCTCTGCCTGTCCTGAGTCGTGTTCGACCTCCATGGAGTCATGCTGGGTAAGGGGGTGGCTACGGCTGTGAGAGCCCACAATGAAGCGCGCTAAGCGTTCGTCTTCCTCTGGCTCAACCGTGTCACGGACGACGACAAGAATGTCGAAACGCGACAGGATAGGCTCTGTCAGCTCCACGTTGGCGGAGAAGGGGATCGTCGAGTTGTATCGGCCACCTATGGGGTTGGCTGCCGCAATGACGCCACATCGAGCTTGTAGAGTCGTCACGATACCGGCCTTGGAGATGGAAATGGTCTGCTGCTCCATGGCTTCGTGGATCGATGTTCGATCTTGATCGTTCATCTTGTCAAACTCGTCGATCAGACAAGTTCCTCTGTCAGCAAGCACCAAGGCACCTCCTTCTAGTGTCCACTCGCTCGTCAGCGGGTCTCGGCGGACACTGGCCGTCAGACCGACGGCACTGGCACCCTGGCCGGTGGCGAACACAGCACGGTGAGCCGTCTTCTCGACGTACTTGAGCACCTGAGATTTGGCGGTACCCGGGTCACCAAGGAGGAGCACATTGATGTCTCCTCGTAGATGGTGCATGCCCTTGGTAATCTTTGATACTCCACCGAGCAGCGAGAGGGCGACAGCCGTCTTGATATCTGTGTGCCCGTAGATGCTAGGGGCAATCGAGTTGATGATCCTGTCGATGATATTAGGGTCCCGAGACAGCTTGCGAATCTCATGTTCGTCTTCCTCCGTCATCCTGAAACCAGCCAGCTGATCATGGGATTTGACGACATTGTTGGCCTCCAGGATGGTGGCAAAGACCGGGAAGCCGTTGCGGTTGTTGAGCTGGGCATCGTAATTGTTGCGGTAGATTCCTGTCACCTCCATTTCCTCTCCAGGTTTGGCCTTGTCAATAAGATCCCAGAGAAGGATGACCTCTCGGTGACGAGGCAATCGACCAGCAGGGACAGTGCCGGGCGACTCTTGGAGAGTGAGCTTTTGATAGTTGCGGTAAACCGTCTTTTCCGAGTTGAGGGTGAAGGGACCACGAGATTGGCAGCTCTGGCAGTAGCTGATCTTGACCTCGACATTGGACTCCTGCTGGAATGGTCCTAGGGTCACGCCGCATTTGGAGCAGTCAAATTTGACATACTTGAGCTGAGGGAAGACGCCAGATCGTCGGGTGACCACCCCGCTGACTCGTACCAAGCAGTTCAAGTGAGACTGACGTAACTGGCGAAGGGTGTAATGAACGGGCAGATCAAAGATGCGGACGTGAATCTCCGAGTGAATTCGCTCGTAGTCGGGGTAATGGAGAAGGACAACGTCCATAGCCACATCGTCGAAGAGCTTTAGCATCTCGACGGGGGCGTTGGCCAAGAAGTAGGCAAGAATAGCCTTGCTTTCTGAGAGGTGCTCGTACGAGACCTCGAGGGACTCGGCGTTGATCTCACCGAGTGTTCGGATGCGGTTTCCGTAGACAGACGATCCAGATGCGTCCGTGTACGAGGTAAGGAAGGCTTTGAACTCTCGTTTGATGGTTCGCTGGACGGATGGTTGCGACACCCACTCAGTTAAGCTCGCGGCCTTGACATCTCCGAGAGCCTCCAGCGACAGCTCCTCAGCCATGATATCCGTGTCCATGACATCGTCAGGGTCTTCGTCGTAATGGTGGCGTCGGCGGCGGGGTTGGGCGGTCAGGTCGATGTCGCCTTCATCATCGTCGCCCGGGAGGAAGGCGGCGGGGATTCGCTGTCGACGGGCTACTTCTCGGTCTCTGCGGTTGAGCTGGGACTCTAGCTGTCGTCGGGCGCCAAGATCCATGTCGGCGTAGTCGGCCTCGTCGAGGTCGATGCCTTCGTAGGTATCTCCTTCGCGGTCTTGGTAATCGGCCTCGAAACCCTCACGAAACAGGTCGACGTCGTCCTCGGCCATCTCATCGAGGTCGTCAATATCATCCTGAACCTGGCCGTCTTCGTCAATGTCGTCATCGTCGTCGCCGCCATGGGCAATGTTGAATTCGGCGGGAGGCGACGAGGGCATAGGGCTCGAGCCCAGACCAACTGATGAAGTACCATCATCACCACCGGCACGCGATCGCTTGCGACTCGATCGAGCGCCAGATTGGCGGTTGGCAGACGCTGGATTACTTCGCAGCGGGGAACTGGTTGGCCGGTTAGCGACGACTGCAGCCAGAAGAAGAAAAAAAGGGGAGAGTTGAGGCTGTTGTGGGGAGCTCACCTCATGATTGTGTGTCCCTTTGGACAATTGAGGCCCGAAACAAGTGTAACAATGTCCTTGGCGACGTGGAAACAGGCGAGTTGTGAAGTGCGAGGGGATGCTGATGGAGGGGTTGTTGTTGTTGTCGTCAAAAAGAGTGGAGGGCAGGGGGGAGAATGCGAGGCGAGATGAATCGAAAGTGGAGGCGGGAGAGTGAACAGTAATTTCGCGGGTCGAGACGCGATGCCGACGCGTAAAGTGAAGGCGCTAAATCACGCGTAAAGTGATTTAGGAGGTCCCCAAGTACCCCGGAGCTCCACACTTTGTGCACTTTGCGACAGAATACTAGCCCCATCTTGCTACTGCGCATGCGCCACAAAGCGTCCGCTGTATTTTGTCACCTTTAGTTGTGGTCGCGCTTCTTATCGTACCTGGCAACCTAGGACTTAGGAAGGTAGCTAGCTGACTTTCCTCACTTCACTCTGCCATCATCCGCACTTACGACACCCGGTACCTCGTCATTTCATCGTTGATTGCATCGTGCGTCACTTCTTCTCCTTCTTCTTCACCCTTTCTTATTTCCAATTCAATTCCCACTTCACCATGTCGATGGATGCTGCTGCCTCGGCGCCAGCTCCGGCTGTAGACCAGCCTGCGCAAACCGACCGCGCGCGCAAGGATAGCTTCTCCGGCAAGTCGCAAACATCGAACACCTCTCAGACGGCGGCCGAGTAAGCAAGACGACTAGCTCCGCAGGATTATAATGCGCCTTGCTAACTTCCCTTAGATTCATTCGCAGCCAAGAACTCCTCGAGGCTGATGCCCGCGAAGCCCTCCCCTACGTACGACCACCTCCATGCCTATACCTCCACCGACCAGCCTGCTTACATTCCCATAGAGCATTGAGCATTGCACCAAGATCCTGGGCCCATTGCGGCAAAATGTTTTCGCCTGTCTGACCTGCAACCCCCCACCTGCGGAGGCTGGCGACGACTGGACCCCCGCTGGTGTTTGCTACGCCTGCTCCGTCCAGTGCCATGGCGAACACACCCTCGTCGAGATCTTTCAGAAGAGAAATTTTACATGCGACTGCGGTACCACCCGAATCCCAGCGACGAGCCCGTGTGCCTTGCGCACCAACGAGACAACCAACACCCGTGGTGGGGTGCACTCAGAGGAGCCTGATGCCAACAACAAATACAACCACAACTTCCGCAACCGATTCTGTGGTTGCGAATGCGACTACGACCCCTTTCAGCAGAAGGGCACCATGTTTCAGTGTCTTGGCCTCGGTACGCAAGAAACAGGTGGATGTGGCGAGGACTGGTACCATCCGGGCTGCTTGGTAGGCATGGGGCCCAAATGGTTCGAGAAGATGGAGAAGAAGCAGGACAGTATTTCCAAGGAACGCGCCAGCGATACAAAAGAGCTCACCACCATTTCGGAGGGCAACGAGGGCCAGCAAGATGTCACCGAGAAGCCAGCCGATGAGAAGCCAGTCGATGAGACGGCCGTCGGTGACGAAGACGACGACGACGATGAGGTGCCCATGCCCCCAGGGTTTCCCGAGGAAGAGGATTTCGAGGGCTTCCTGTGTTACAAGTGTGTTGAGGCAAACCCTTGGGTAAAGCGATATGCTTCCACTTCCGGTTTTCTCCCCGCTGTGTTTGTCGATCAGGCCAAGTCTGCCACCGAGGAGTCTGCTACGAAGGCTGGGTCTCCTGTTGAGACCCCGGCAGCGGAGAAGCCAGAGGAGGTAGATTCGCTGTCTCGCAAGCGCAAGGCCGAGGACGATGATACCGAGCCCACAGAGGCCAAACGTCTTAAGAGCGAGACAGTCTCCGACACCAACGGTACCAACGAAGACGCAGCTGCGCCATCCGAGGAGGCTTCATCCACCAAGGAGTCCGGTCCCGGCTGCAAGCTCCCCAATCTCCCGCCCGCACCCAAGGGACAGTTTTCCCTCTTCTTCAAAGAGGACTTCCGGGACAAGTTCTGCCGCTGCTCCTCGTGTTACCCCCTTTTGAACCCCCACCCGCAGCTGACGGAGGAGGAGGAGGTCTACGAGCCGCCCATGTCCGAGGATGGCGCCTCGCAGCACGGCGGCTCCACCAACGGCAGCGGCAGCCTCCTGGAGCGCGGCGAGAGCGCCCTCCGCAACGTCGACCGCGTCAAGGCCATCGAGGGCGTCATGGCCTACAACCACCTCAAGGAGCGCCTCAAGCCCTTCTTCCAGCAGTTCGCCGACAGCGGTGAGGCCATTGGCGCTGAGGACATTAAGGCCTACTTTGCCAAGCTGCGTGGCGACGAGCAGGGCATTAAGGATGCCGGCCAGGCGGCAGCGTCGTCGTCCAAGGAAGATGGGGACGGCGATGGGGACGCGGGCAAGCGCCAGGAGCAGAGCGGTTACTGAAATGGCTGGCGTATGAGGGTTGGGAACTATGGGAACAAACTACGGGATTGTGGCAGGATTCTACGCCATGTAATTATATCTAAGATGTACCATTATTATTATGAAGGAAGGGTGGCTCACTGGACAAGATTGTACACCGACATGACGCGCATGGATCAAAAGCAAGAGGTCAAGATGAAATAGTCACTACAATGACAATCGGACGGAACAAATACGCGAGATGCAAAACACGTGGCGTCCTTTTTCATCATCGACTTATAGTAAACACCCGACATCTCCAAGTCTCCCCTCAAAGATGGTGCAAATACAAAACACCGTCCGCGCCCTTGTGCCCTGTCTTTGCCCTTTATCTATTACATGGGTATCGCTGAATCAAAAACGTAGCCCCCTTTCATTCCATCTTGTTCCCGTCTAAGGCTAAGCAAGTCCTCGTCCTCATTGCCCCGTCGAGCCGGTACTCGACGCCGCGCTCAGAGGCCGCGGCGGCGGCGCAGGCATGGCCTGTCCGGCGGCCGAGTCCTCGCGCTGCATGGCGATGCCGCCCATCATGTTCATCGGCATGTTCATCGGCATTCCCATGCCCATGACGTGCATCTGAGGCCCCTGCGGCCCGCCATCGCTATCTTCTGCCTGGCTGTCCAGCTGCTCCTGCGCAGCCTTCAAGTCGAGGTCACGTAGCCGGTCCTTCTCGGCGGGGTCGATGATATCGTCGTCGTCGCTCCAGTACGAGTCATCGTCCTCGAGCTCGGGCATCGCCATGCGCTTCCAGAAGCGCAGCTCCTGGCGGGCGGCCTTGTCGTCGACGCGGCGGTCCCAGCGGGCTTCATCCTCGTCGTACTTGCGGCGGAAGTCGCGCAGGCTGTCGTTGGCCTTGCCGGCGTGGCGCTGCATGGACCAGATCTGCTCGCGCAGGCGCGCGTTCTCGTCGCGGGCATCGGCGAGCTGACGGCGGTAAGAACGGTGCCAGGCAGCGACGTCGGTGACGTGCTTGGTCTTGTAGTCGTGGAATTGACGCAGCATGAGGGCCATGGCGTTTGCGTACTGGGAGAGGAGGCTGGCGTTGGAGTCGCGACTGAACTTTGCCTTTTCGAGGGACTCGGACAGGAGGGAGATGAGAGCATCGATGTTTTGCTCTTGGCCTGGCAGATAGCAAGAGACATGTCAGCAGTGAGCCCGGTCAAGTCGCGAGGCATTGCTGAGAATATTGGACATGCACATACCGTTGAGGTCATCCGCAACGCCATCGATTACTTCTTCATTGCCCAAGCCGTGCGTCCTGGCGCGATTCCTTACGCGGCCCAGGCCGCTGACGATGTCCTCGGTGACGCGGCGGTTCTCGGCGAGCTGGCGACTGAGCTCCTCGACCATGCCGTAGATGTAGTTGAGCTCAGCCTGGTGGCCGGCGGGAGTGGGTACGGGCATGCCAGCGGCCATGTTGTTGCCATTCATGCCGTTCATCATGGTTGCGTGTTGGTGTTGTTGTTGGTGCTGCTGCTGCTGCTGTCCTTGCTGCGGTCCTTGCTGCTGCTGCTGCTGTTGATGATGGAGCTGGATCTGGATCTGTTGTTGGCTCGGGAGACCGTTGCCAGTACCGCCGCCGCTGTTGCTGCCGTTGCCGTTGGTATTGCCGAGCTGCTGATATGCCAGCTGCTGAGCGAGCTGTTGCGCGAGCTGCTGTTGAGGTGAAACCTGCGGGTGCGGAGGAAGCTGTTGGTGGTGTCGAGGAGGCGGGGATGGAGACGCAGATGGAGACGGGGATGGATCGTGGGGGTTTGGAGGCGTCGGAAAGTTCATGTCTTGCTGGGCTGGGTCCCGTCTTGGGGTCGTCTTTAGAGGTTTGTCTTGTCTTGTCTTGGGCTAGCTCCGGATAGACAAGTGGAGTTGTGTACTTAACAGGTGTGCGTGATCTCTTATTTCTCTACCGGGGTCCGTGCACCGTGACAGACATGGGAATGGGCCAACACCACGAGATGAGATGTTCTTGAAGCAGGGCGTGTACATGCATGCAGCCGTCGACATCCAACTACTGGCACTTCTCCTGATTGATCACTCTCCCGAGATTGAGCTTCAATTGGATCTTTCGTTACCGTTGATACATCACACACATCTCGTCTCCGACTCGCTCCCCCCCCCTTTTCCCTTTTGCTTTTCCCCTCGTATATATGGTTTGCTTTTCTCTTTCTCATACATTCGCGTCGACATCCCCTTCATTGCTTTGTGGCATTGGAGCCGCTCCATCCTCCTGGAGCATGAAAACACAAAAACGCCTCGTTATAACGTGTCCACATCCACTCGTGGACATCATCATCGCCAAGTAGCGACTGACCAATGGTCCAGAACCAAGAAATATATCATGTCATTCATGTCGTTTCATCGTCATCGCGAGTTCGCCCATTCGTCGTTTCGTGAGGCCGAATGCAAAGAAATCCCAACTTCAGTCAACTCCCCCCCTTCTTTTTTTGTTTTGTTTTACCAGTTGGCTTTAGGTCGTGTCAACCTCCATTCTGTCCTCTGTAGGTTTAGTCTCCAAAGCCGAGGTTTCCTCGGGTGGTGAGGTGTCCATCAATGACACAGGAGCCGGCTCTTTATGGTCCAGCACTGTCGGACCAACTCCGACACCAGGCCCACCTCCCATTCCGTTTCCTGCGCATAGTCGATATTCGCCGTCTGCTTTGGGTTCGATGATGCTCTCATCTAATGCCCACTTTGCGAGAAGCCCGTCAACTCCCAACCTCTGACCCTCTCCCTTCTCCATATGCCGCCCAACATGCTCAGTCCACTCGTCCCACGACGTAGGTCCCTCAAAGACGGTCTGACAGTCGGACTTGGGGCATGCTGACCGCTGAGGGGGGTGACGACGTTGAACGAGGCAAGACTGTTGCATTTCCTTGACATGAGCTTCCCACTCTGTTTGAAGTTTGCTATCGCCCTTCGCAATTGCCCGTTTAATCTGGAAGGGAGCATGCATTCGGCGCAAGTGCTGCGTGAACAAGTCTTTTCGGTTGAACTCGTTGCCCTTGCCCTCCGCCGTGCTCTGTGTACAAGCAGAACATCGATAGTACTGCAAACAGAGATGTTGCGAAGAAATGTGCCGCTTCCATTCGTTCTTGGACCCAAACGTACTTGTGCAGCCAGCGAATGAGAACGCACAGGGGAACGGTCGGGTGTGGGCAGCCGCAATATGCTTTCGCAGCGATGAGGAGTCTTTGAAAGGCGTGTGACTGCAATGGTTGCATCGTGTGTCTTGCTTTGGGAGTGACCGGCGAGGAGCCTTTGCTCTTGAATTGGGCGTCATCTTGAAATCCGTCGACACCATGGAGTCGTCAACGCCGGATTCATTTGCCTCATGGGGCACGCCCGCTTCTTCAGTCCTGACTTCGGGTAGGCCATCAGGCAAGTTCGTTCGGGGCCGGTCCACACCCTTGGGGGCCTCATCGCTCCTGTGACGAACGTGGCTGAGAGCTTTCAGCTGCTCTGCCGCTTCCTGCATCTCTGCAGAATCTTCCACTTCATCCTTTGGCTTGCTATGGGTGGCTCCAGAGGTGATGGATGCATATGGGCCGGCTGAAGGGCTGGTCTGGGGGATGTAGTCGGGTCGATCAACGGAAACAGGACCATCTCTCGAGGCAGATGAGTGGAATGAATGCTCCTGGCCTTCTGGCTCCCGACGTATGCGTGCAGGTGTGCTTACGGCGTGTTCCCTAGCCTCTAAGAGGATACGACCATCCTCCACTTCCTTGGCCGAAGGTTTGATGCCCGAGGAGCCGACCAGTCTTTGATACAGATGAATCATGTTATGCGAGCTGATGTACCCCAGGAAACAGCAGACTTTATCATGCTGTACCACGTTCCAGATGGAGTGCGGCATGGAAATAAGGAGCATTGTTGGGGGGCCCAGAAACATACCCTCAACGGCGATCTTGGCCCCGAGGGGCGGCGTGTTGTGCAACCACTGAGAGAAGAAGGACATGTCAGGGCTTGCATCGCCAACAAATGTGGTACACACGAGGATGCGGGGCTCGTCGAATCTAAGATCAACAACAGATTCAGGATCGATGAGCTGGTCCTCGCGGTCTCGAGTGCCCTGGCCATCCGTATCACCGTTTTGCAGACTGGCCGGCTGTGTCCGGGCGGGCAATGGCGCCAGACTCAGACTCTGGCCTTTTCCTGGAGTGAGAGTGAAGAAGATGGGGATTTGGGCGGTGGGCGGTGGATTTCCGGTACCTCCATTTGTTGTCCGTGGAGCTTGAGCGTGTTGTTGCTTCTGGGAGAGTGTCTCTTCGTGTAGTCTCTGGACGCTGAAGGGTCTTCCGGACCCAAGTTTATGCAATGCTTCCACCAGGTTGGATGTGAAAGAACGGTCTGAGCTCTCTGGCTGATTGCGATCCGGGGTACAAGCAGCAATACCCTGCTTTACTCCATGGCTGCCCGCTGTGGGGGGGTCTGGTACCGAGCACGTATCAAGCAACAAGAGTATATCTGATTGCGCATCTTCGAAGAGGCAGCGAACGCCGTCCCACTTAAGCTTCGCAGCGTCTTCCCGAGCATTGCTGTGAAAGGTGGTCAGACACAGGAGGAGGCAAATCCGGTCAGAGAATAGCCTACTCACCACGCCCAGAAGAGCTGGCCATCGGGCCCCGCGTACCCGTGACCAGCATAGTAAATAATGAGAAGGTGGTTGGCCCTAGCATGTTCAAGGAAGGAGGCCATCTGAACGCCCAGTTTGATACTAGGATTGGGAACTGTCGGGATATGCCATCGTTCGGTGCGAAAGTTGTACTGTTTCTGGAAGACCTGCTCCAATGCGACAAGATCGTCATCCACGGAATCGTCCTCTTCCCACCTCAATAAGAGTACGGAGACATCCGTGTACGGGGGGCGCTCCGTCTGGCGCTGGATGAGCATTGCAGCATCTTGAAGGTGGCGGGCAAAGGATTCGAAATCATGGCGTTCAGCTATGGGTGCTTCTTGTTGTACGGGGTAGTGTTGCTGAGGCTATTACAGAAGTTGAGTTAGTACGATTGGTACCTATGCATTCGGGGTGGTTCGAGGGTTGAAGGGCTGACCGATTCGTGGGGATACTGGGCAGGCTGAGGCTTGGGCGTGACAGCATTGACCTTTGGGGCCAGCTTCCGCTTCTTGCTGGAGGGTTCCATGGACGGGGAGAAACGGTGGTGGACAGGTTCGGATGAGAAGAGACAGTCGTGGGCTACTGGTGAGGGTCGTCGGTGACCATTGATTGGCGGACGGGTAAAACAGCGGGCAGACGATGGTCCAGACCAGGTGTTGGAGAAAGAGGGGCCAAGGTCGTGATGTGGTGGCCGGGCTTCAAGACTGGAGAGAGTCGCAGTAGGGGAGTCGAAGGCGAGAGTGGACGAGGTGACGAGAGGCTGAGAAGAAGAGGTGAAGAGGGGGGCAAGGCCGCACAACGAGACACGAGAGATTGACCGATAAACTGAAAAGATTCCGGGAGATACCGAGAGACACTATGAGAGAGAGAAGGAGGGGGGGCAAGAGAGAAAAAGAAAATAGGGATCCAGGGCCGAGAAGGAAGGCAGAGAAACGGAGAGTGGCCAGAGAGGAGGAGAGAGGGTGAGAGCAAGAGAGGATGCAGGTGAGTGGGAGCGAAGAACGAGACCATGAGAGTGAGAGAGAAGAGAAGAGGGAATAAGGCTGGCGTAGGCTGGAATTGGGGATCGAGGCTCGGCAAGGCTGTCGTGTCTCTGTAGCCCAATGTGGAAATGGGGTGGAGTCACGTCCTGTGATTGGCCACTAGGCGAGACGCAAAGGACCCGAGGACCATGGAGGACCATGGAGCAATGGGGCTTTGTCCTCGACGGGGAAAACGGGGTGGGGACAGGGCAGAAGGCAGGAGCGACCCGGCAGGGCCAGCAGGAAGAAGCGGGAAAGAGCAAAGCAAAAGGCAGCTGCAGCGGAAGGTGAGAGAGGGGCGGGCTCCGCCTTCCTGTCAGCCTCTCACCACTCCCCCTCTCACCTCACACACATGATACATCCTCAGAGGCTCACAGGCTCACACACTCACCACCACACACAAACCTTCTGTACAAACAACGCGCACGTTACGTATGCACGCACTCCCAATGGTGTTTGTTTCTTGTATCTTGTACGTACGTCAGTCAGGGGACAAGACAATTGCATTGTTCGAGGGTCGAAGATCAGTCTCGACAAGGTTTACAGGGCCAAGACACACAGTGACAGCATGCAAGACGACAGACCAGAAACGGGGTACAGTCGGGTACTTTGTAAAAAGAGAGGGGAATGGTATGAGACAAACCCGCTTGGTTGAACGAGGAAAGTCTGCGGGGAGAGGCGGAGAGAGAGCCCCAGCAGGGCCTACCTCTCTCTCTCCCTTACCTACCTACCTAACGGGGGGTTCAGCCAGCCAAGCAGAGAGGGAGAAATTACCTGCAGCACCTCCAGTGCACCTGCCTTACACCACACTACTGGTAGTCACAGACTCGCAGCCTCCTCCACCACGCCCTACCTACACTGCACTCTACACACTACAAACCACCCACCTATTCGCTACACGACACTGCAGACACGCGGCCGGCTGGCTCTGGTGCAGACGCAACCAATGGGGGCGCTGTCTGCATGGCTTCCATCCCCCTCAGTCTATTTCCCTCGTCCCCTAATTCTTCTGGCATGCGTGTGGGTGTGCATCTTCCCACTGCACGCACGACGACTCCTACTACCACCCACCTCTAAACATGCAAGAGTATCATCAACATCCACCACGATGTCCAAAGTCCCCAGACCTCAGTTCTCTGTTCGCTGTTCTGTCCATCTCCAGTGTGCATCGCACGTCCGAGGCACATGCCCTACCCTGACCTGCCCTCAAATAGCACTGGGCTGAGACCGTCTTCCCAACGTCAGCAGAGAAGAGGCCTGCCTGTATGACTTTACCACTCTAGCTAGCACCTCGCTACCCTAGCTACCCGACGATGCGGCCGCGGCCTCCGTCAAGTGGAGCAATGGCGCACCCTCCCCTCTGCTACCCTGGCTGGGGACTCCCAGTGGTGGATGGCTAGAGCTGGTCCGAGGATCGGTGGATGGATGAGTTGCGGACGAAGCGGACAGTGGTCAAAGACGACAAACACGGGGTGGGCGACGAGAGGGCTACCACAGGACGACAAGAGGACGGCGAGTGGGCGAGGAGGCCGAGAGGGCTACGCTACAGTAGCACCGGCAGCAAGAAGCACAACTCGCATCATCGTGATAGGCTCACAAGCTCAGCCCCCTCCCAGAGTCCCAGCCGGGTCCAGCAGCAAAGCAGCCCAGCCCAGCCCGGCCGCCACCCAGCAAGACATCGGCAGTCGTGGACATGCCATTGTCCAGCACATCGTCCATCCACACACCCATTCATCCATGCCGAGGACAGGGCTGTCTCGCTCACACATCAATGCCTCACCGCCGAGCCGACGACACGGCCATGGCGACACAAGGTCGGTAACCTCCCACTCCGAGTTCCCCGAGCCAAGTCGGACTTGGTCTTACATAGGATTCGACGACCATCGTTACAGCAACGCAGAGTCCCCAGGTCCAAGTTCAACAAGATGCCCTCGACCATAAACTACGAATACAACCACGGCGAATTGACAGTCAGCAGAGTGCTGAGATGAGACCGCGCCTTCGACCCGTTGGCCACTGTGATGGATGCATATGCGAGGTTGCTGTTGTTATGTTACGGAGTGGGGTGCTTCGTACATATTCGTACATGCGCGTCGGGTTTGTTGTTGTCCTTTTGGCCGCCTCGATGTTAGGGAGCCAGCCTCACCATCGGCCTCACCACAGACGGATACTTGCTTTCGTACCCCCACATTGACGTGCTAGTTGAACTGTCGAAGACGGCAAGGCGGGCAAGGGTTCATGATGGCCTTAATTCATCCCCTATTATCCATCCAAGATGATGGGATTCATAACCGCAAATCGTCTGCTCAGTTCCAATCCCAGCCTGCGTCGTCAGCAGTTGAGGCAGAGTTACAGGTTGCGTGTTGCTCCATTGATAATGGATGATTGGGATGGTGACAGGATCACCAATGGCTGGATAACCCAACGCAACCTGCCTCCCCCTCCTCTACCCTCAAAATAACACCTCTCTTCCACCTTGTTGGTCCCCAATCGCGCTGTCAAGCCTAATGAGCGCAAGCATGGACTGCCTGGTGCCACAAGGCGGATGATTCGACAACTTCATGGCTACCTACCGTCTTGGACTGTTGCTTCTTTCTAAACTGGCTGCATTTTCAGCAGCAGGGCTGCGGGCTGCGGGCTGCGGGCCTTGATTGGGCGTATGGTCTCAGTTAGTGTATCGACAGGCTGAGTCTAGATCGTTGAAGTATGCCATCGATGTTTGGAAGTGCGGGCGTGCATGCTTTTTGTCCTCCCTGTAGCTTCCGCTGAGTTGTGACTCGTTTCATGCCCTTTTTGCGTGAGGCCACCCGCCAAGACTAACTCCGGCGTGAGCGGACGTGGACATATGCAAGGGTAGTATGAGACGCACATGGCGGCCAGCCTCGTCTGCGAATGGATCTTGGTGCCAATTGCTAGAAGGGAGGAGTAAATACAGGCAGGTAGGGAATCCTAGCTAGTGACCCCATGGTCAATTCGTTTCGAGTTACGTATATAGTCTAAGCTAGGTGGCGGATGATTGATCTTTTAGGTTCGTCGGTTTCGCTCTCTATGGCCTACTCTCTTCCAGCAGGAATTCGTACTCGACTCGACTGGCTGAGCTTCTCGTGTAATGGGCTCCCTCTCGCACTTCAGGCACCCCAGCCACAGTCAAAGCGGTGGTGCACGTAAACTGGCTAACCTCTACATATAAAAAGAAAAGTGGGTGCAAATCTGTTCTTGTTTACAGCGACCCGAAACAGACGTGCACCTGCTTCAATACGGTACCTGAAGGATGTCTGGGCTTCAGATGGCTGTCAGTGGTGATCGGGAGATGGAAGACGGAGGGAGCTGAATGATGACGACGAGGCAAGGCTCGAGTGTGGCGAAGCCCAGCCACTTCCGTCCCCGCAACTCCCGAGTCAACGGACAGGCGAGTTGATCCTTGGCGGATAGTCACAGACGTTCAAAGTCACAGTGTGCAGACAAGCATAGAGCTGCGGGCGAATCAACCGTCTCGAAGCAGCTGTGATGGCTTTCCTAATTGAGTCACAGCGACGGTAAATACTTGCTTGACGGCGGTAGAAGATACAAATGCACCGCAATCCCTGGGTATATGCCAGGTATAGTCGTGCAGGATCTTGGCCACGCATCTCTGGATCACTCGGAAGCCGGCCATCAAAGCCAAACCAACGGAAACTACGGAAGCATCTGAGCCCCCCCAATGGTCACCAGGCGCAGGCAGGCTCCGGCTCGAGTGGGCTTACCCACCCTTGGAAGGCCCCTGGAAGGTCCCTGGAACGATCGATCCCGGATTACCGTCGGCACGCGAACGGCTCCATTACTTCACTGGCCGCCAGAGGGAGGCAAGGAACGGCGGACACGGCATCTTTGCAAGCGATACGAGGCGAGGAGGCGACAAGACAAGGAAGCGGGAAGAGGCGATGGAGGCCAAGGAGCTCTGAATACGCCGTAATGGTTCCTCGGACAGTCAGAAACGCTCGCGCTAGATTTAAACCCGAGAGCCAAGCCCGAGGAGCCGCTGCACAGCCACGCCGGCCTCGTGGTGACTGGCTCCATCAGACAATGGCGATGGTTGAGAATGGAAGCCTGGCCGAGGTACTGCGTTACCGACCGTGCCTTTTGTGGTTGTGCGTCGCACATTCGGCCTAGGTAGGTACTTAGTTATCTGGTGAGACTCGAGCTTGCGAGCAGGGCCGGTGAGCATTCTGCCTCGCAAGCCGCCCATCTGTCAACCCCCGATTACTGCAGATTCGGGCATCTCATCTGCGAGTCCACCCTGCTCGCTCGCCCACCAGTTCGTTCCCCCGTCAAAGTGCACTGCCGAAGCAGCGTCGCTTCCCGCACTCTTAGTGGGTGTTGCAGGCACGCGGGCCACTGGAGCTATTCTTGGGTACCCACTCCTGGCAGCTTTCAGCGCTCGGGCTGGCCGCTCGTCTTGCCTGCGTCGATGCGGATGGCTTGCGTGCTTTGTGTGAAGCCCGCTGTTGCGTCACACTTACAGGGCTCCTTGCGCTCTGGGTAGGTTGTGTCCCCGGGGCTGCCCTAATTAAGCGGCCCCAAGAGGCTAAGCTACAGCGAAAGCGGGTACCGTTACGTAGGTTGGTACCTGCCCGCCATCCTTCCCAGATCCATGCCCATGCCCGGTGCCCAACTCCCGTTTTGCTCTGCTGCGCTGCAGGTCAAGTTTGTCAACCTGTGACCAACAAGCAGCCAACGATCAGTCACCTTCGCAAGGCCTATTACCTCCAAGTGGCAGCATATTGCCTCCAGCTTTCTTTTCCCCCATCATACATCCGTTTTTTTGCCATCGCATTGCAACCGCCAACTGCGACCCTCCACCTCACCCGTCAACAACACGCCTCGACGACTCGACCCCTCGATTCCACCTCGCAATATCTTCAATCACAAGTCAAGACATCTCTCAGCAGCTCAGGCACACCCCCGTCCCCATGGACTCTTATGGAGTCAGGAGGAAGGACACCACAAAGGGACCGCCCCTCCGTGTCCTGTCGCTCGGTAAGCGTCTCGCCAGGCTTCGGCGCCGTCAAAATTTCCGTTAAACGGCCTCGCTAACCCGTTTTCCCTGCCAGATGGAGGAGGTGTCCGCGGCTACTCCATCTTCATCATCGTCCAGGAGTTGATGCACCGAACCTTTGTCGAAACCGAAGGCCGCGCTCCCCGCCGTCACGAGATCCCAAAGCCATGCGACCACTTCGACCTTATCGTTGGCACCGGCACCGGCGGCCTGATCGCCCTCATGCTCGGTCGCTTGCGCCTCGACCTCGAAACCTGCAAGGAGCTCTACGTCCGAATGACCCGCGTGGTCTTTGAGACGGATAAGACCATCGCCGGCATCCCATACCGCTCCACCCTCTTCAAGGCTAGCAAGCTCGAGGAAGCCATCAAGCAAGCAGTCCGAGATCATACCGCCAACGAAAAGGAGGGCAATGACGGCGCCGAGCCCGAT
>JABSTB010000592.1:0-27070 GCA_013756995.1 Neonectria neomacrospora | reverse complement strand
TGGTGGTGGAGTTTTGCGCGGATGAGTAACGAAAGCAGCCAGGCCAAAGTACTAGTAGTACCTTAGTAGTCTGGGAGCTAGAGGGGGAGGCTAATAAAAGAACGGGGGAGGGATGGGAAGTTGGACCACGGTGATGCTCCACAAAGCCAAAACAATGCCAACGCAGGAACTAAGTGAGTGACGTGACGGCGGGAAGGAAGAGTGTACAGTAGGGTCCCCCTCCACTATCAGCCACGAACGAACAAGAACCAATGAAGCTGGGGAATTCGAATGGGAAGAGAAGCGTGAATGCGAGTGGGTTTTTGTGTAAGTGACGTCCCTTAGTGGGAGAGCGGGAGTGAGGTGACGAGATGTGGGGCCGCCAGCTGGGAAAAAACGCAGTGCCGAAGACGGAACAGGACGGCGACTGCCTTCGAGTCATACACGGCGACGGTGGCAGTCGGGTGCGAATAACATGCCAATTTACCGGGGCATCGGGGTGGTTTGATGTGACTGGATGGGTCGATGCACGGAAGGGGAGGCAATAGTCTAATAAATTGGTGACTGCCAGCAGCTGCGTTTCCTTCGTCTTCTTGCTCCTGTCTTTTCCTGTCTTCATCTTCACATGGGAAAGGGCCAAAGGGAATCAACCACACAGCCGGCGACATTCATCACAGGAATCAGCAGCCATCACGGAGTCTTACACGAGCACAGAGGATAAGCCGAAGAAACAGCAAACGAAGCCTCTCACTCTATCACTTGCTGTCATCTTTTTCGACTCGCCCTTCCAGTCTAGAGGTCCAGCCGCATCCAATTATCGGTCCCCTTCCGACCGAAACCTTAGCTTCCCGTTCCCGGAACCCAGCTGCTCTCATTGCCCATTGCATCCCTGTCCCTCTTTTTTTCTTCTTCCCTCTTTCGTCCCGCTCCGAACTGTGTCGGAGCAGCACTTGTCTTGTCTGGGCTCCTTACTACCCTTGATTATATTTTTGACTTTTCTCTCTCCGTGTCTCGTCGGATTGTTCTTTTTTTTTCTCATCCTTCCCCAGTTCTTTTATTAGCCTCCCCCTCTAGCTCCCAGACTACTAAGGTACTACTAGTACTTTGGGCTGGCTGCTTTCGTTACTCATCCGCGCAAAACTCCACCACCAACGACACTCGAGCCAAATCACATTACTCACCCATTCCTATCAAGCCTCACTGCTCTACTTACTCGCTCGCTCGCTCGCTCAATCGCTCTCGGGGAAGTTTGGGCCGAAGGAGAGAATACTGGTAATAACTGCCACAGCCATGGCCAGCCTCACCTACAACAACACTTCCGATCTCGGCTGGGTCGTCCAAAAGTTCGGCGGCACCAGCGTGGGCAAGTTCCCGGACAAGGTTTGTCATGCCTGCTTTCACCCAGAGAGATATGTTTCTTTGCTGACCTTTTATCCCGCCTGTTTCAGATTGCTCGTGATATTGTCAGGTATGATATCTCACACACCCCCGTCTTAGAGACAAGGAAAGAGAAAAAGAAAGGAAAAATACGTCAATGGCATCGCTTTGGAGTCTGACCCCGCGTTTTTTTTTCAACAGGGCCAGTTTGTCTCAGAACCGAGTCATCGTCGTCTGCTCCGCCCGCAGTACGGGCAAGAAAGCCGAGGGGACTACGAGTCGGTACGTCTGAGCAATCAGTTGCTTCATTTGCTCTCCCAGGATTGCCTCTGGCTGCGATATTTCCCTCAGTCCGTCCGTGGGCTCTCCCTTTTACTCCACCACCTCACTTCAACCCCCCACCCATCCTTACTCGTACCTCTCGCCCTTCCCCTGTCTGTCTTATGTGCATCGCCATCATCATCATCATAGCTGACTCCCTCGCGACAGTCTACTAGGCGTTTATGGCAAGCTACGCGGCGTCGGCGCGGCCGTGTGCGCGGATGAGGAGCAGTGTGAGCTGGTCGAGCAGGCACGCGGTCTGATGCAGGACATTTGCGACGACCACGTCCACGCCGCGCAGACCTTCATCAAGGATCCCACCCTACGCGACACGCTCATTCAGACCGTCAAAGACGAGTGCCTAGAGCTCGTCGAGTACATCGCCGCCGCCAAGCGCTTCAACCTCGAGATCAACTCCCGCGCCAAGGACCGTGTCGTCAGCTTCGGTGAGAAACTGAGCTGCCAGTTCATGGCTGCTCTACTGCAAGATGAGGTGAGTGTCGCCCCAGCACAGTGGGTCGAACGGGGAATCCAAACGCTAACTTCATCTCAAGGGCGTCGATGCTGAGTATGTCGACCTGTGTGACTCGTTCCACTACGATGCATCCGCTCATCTCGACGTCAACTTCTACCACACCGCGGCCGAGGCCTTCGCCCGCAAGATCATCGCGTGTGAAGGCCGCATCCCCGTCATGACGGGCTTCTTTGGCAACGTCCCGGGCAGCCTCATCGACGGCGACATCGGCCGTGGCTACACGGACCTCTGCGCTGCGCTATGCGCCGTCGGCATCAAGGCCGAGGAGCTGCAGGTCTGGAAGGAGGTCGACGGCATCTTCTCCGCCGACCCGTCCAAGGTGCCCACGGCCCGGCTGCTGTCCTCCATCACGCCCTCCGAGGCCGCTGAGCTGACCTTCTACGGCTCCGAGGTCATCCACCACCTCACCATGGACCAGGTCATCCGCGCCCATCCCCCGATCCCGATCCGCATCAAGAACGTCAAGAACCCGCGCGGCAACGGCACCATCGTCGTTCCCGACCCCGTCCTGACCGCCGGCCACCAGCTGCACCGCTCGTCGCCCCAGCTCAACGGCGACGTGCCCAAGAAGCCCAAGCGACCCACGGCCGTCACCATCAAGGACCACATCAGCGTCATCAACGTCCACTCCAACAAGCGGTCCATCTCCCACGGCTTCTTCGCCCGCGTCTTCTCCATCCTCGACAATCACTCCATCTCCGTCGACCTCATCTCCACCAGCGAGGTGCACGTCTCCATGGCCATCCACTCGGGCAGCACCGAAATCGACGCCTTTGAGCGCGCCACCGGGGAGCTTGCCGAGTGCGGCGAGGTCAGTATCCTGGCCGACATGGCCATCTTGAGTCTGGTTGGTGCCGAGATGAAGAACATGGTGGGTATCGCCGGACGCATGTTTTCCACTCTCGGTGAGCATAACGTCAACCTCGAGATGATTTCCCAAGGTAAGTCCTCGTTCTCTTGTCTTTTGGTTTTTACAGATGTACTAACAAAAGCTTCTAGGTGCCAGCGAAATCAACATTTCTTGTGTGATAAACGCCCGGGATTCCACTAGAGCCATGAATATCCTACATACGCATCTCTTTACATTCCTCGAGTAGACGCTCACTCTCGATCAAGAACAGCGACAACACACGACGGTTGCCGTCTAGATACGCGCATTTAAAGGCATAGATGAGCATGAGCATATCGGGGATACTTAGGGCATCATCACAAAGGGTGTCCTAAATATGACAGTTGGTAGTCGGTCACTCCATGCTATGTTGCACGGACGTGGGAACTGGTGCATTTCTGGGAGTTCTGGGATCGGATGCGCGTAAAATCATCTAGAGCTTGTTTTTTTCTTTTTCTTTTTCGCATAGAATCGGTGTCAGCTTTCGGATCAGTGTACGAGGCACAGGGGCACTGGAATAACAACGGGTCATTCAGACCAATACTGCCCACCTACCCCTTGGAATCTATCGGTGCAACTGTTATGCCATTAGAATTGTGAGTATCAAAATCATGATGGCAACGGGATGTGGGCGACGCTATAGGGTAGCTCGTATAGGGGCAGCTCAACTCGATGCGGGGCATGCATGATATTTACCGCCCAGCTTCTCCTGGAAGCTAACATGATTGCCAGGCAACTAGTTACTCCGTATCGGTCGACACGCAGCATTCAACCACTGCAGGTATTCCATCTCCGGCATACAATCCTCCCACTTACATCCTCACTCCACCCTGCCCATTCCGGCTTCCAGGGCCAACGCGAACACGACAGACACAACATACACGACATACATCACTCCCGACGACCTCCCCACTTGCCAGCTCCGTTCAATGCCGCTGTTGAAACGTGGAGATAGACCGACGGCGACATGTTGATGGTCTAGACGGTCTGTGCTAGAACCAGACGTTACGACACTTCGACGGATCAATCGAGCTATCCACGGCATATCCACTCCTTCGACGAGCTTGCTCGATCTCTAAACGAACTGCCTTGACCTCGATACGACCTCCACCCCGTCGCCATCATGTACAGGAACAAGAGCATTGCGGGCGACCGCGGCAGCATCCTCAAGACGCTGCGGGCCACCGAGATGATGGACTCAAGGTCGAGTCTTCCAGCAGGTACGTTTCCGGGAACGCTGACCGCACACTGAGATATCACGAGATTCCTCATGCCATGACGAGCGCCGACTGACCCTGGTGGTAGAAATCCTCGTTACCATCCTGGAATACCTCCCCGTCGCCGACCAGCTGCGCTGCGCCCGCGCCTCCCAGCGCCTGCGAGAGATGGTCTACGACGACACACGATGGGTCTCGCGATTAAAGAGCATGGGCTGCTGGGACGAGCTCGAGGCACGGCGCCGCTGGGAGGATGCTGTCCGACGGAGGCGCGAGGCGGCCGACCGCGCAAAGAAAGCTGCCGCCCAGGCCAAGGCACCCGAGGCAAAAAAACCCACAACGACGACGCTATTCGATGCGACAGCGGAGGAGGCGAAACGGACCCAATCCATCTCGGAGGTCCGCGATGGCTTCGAGACGATGGCCCTGGGAGCTCCGGCCAACGCCGCCGAGGACCCAAGTGCATATCTCGACGTCTATAAAAAAGCAAGGAGTATCCGGGGCGGTGCGAGGCAGGAATACGGGAAGATCTACGCCGCCCTGGCGCCATTCTACACCGACTTGGTCCAGGCGAAGAGCCACGCAGACCCCATCTTGTTCCAGGCGTTCCGTGACCCTGAGAAGCAGGCCCAGATGCTCGCCAACCTGCAACGGTTCGCAAAGAGCGACTGGGCGCCCGGGTGCTACGAGCGAGAGGAGAAGTTGGCGAGCATGATATCAATCTTCGAGAGCGCCGTGCTGCGCGAGTTCGAGCAGGGATACGAGTTCTGGGACGTGGACGGGAGGATGCGCCGGTATGCTCACGTCTTGCACACACTGAGCGGTGCGACGGGTGGTCCTGGCCTCGATCTCTTCATCCAGAAGCACCCAATATTTAATGACAAGGATCTGATGGTCAACGCGATGGACTGCCTCAACCAGGCGCCGGCCGACGAAATCACCCTCGAGCCGTCGCGGCTGTTCTTCGAGATGCTGCTGACCAAGGTCAACGAGCAGGCCGACGTCATGGAACGCATCTTCCCAGACCCGGCCAACGTTTTCTGGGCCTTTGTGGACAAGGTGAGGGAGGACGTCATCATGGAGTATGCGACACCGCTGTTCGACGAGGCCCACGCGCGCAGCATGGCGCCGTACCTGAAGGCCGTCTCGGGAGTCTTCGAGCAGACGATGCTCTTTCTCCGGTCGCTCACGCCCCCCAAGGGGTCCACGCGCAACATCCTGGAGATGGCCAAAGAGCTGGCGCTCCGAGTCTTTGAGCCTCATCTTGACCTGTATCTTCAGGCGGAACTCGACTTCTTTACGGACCACGCCGAGACTGAGGTGGCGACGTGGGAGAAGCAGCTCTCTGAGCAGGACTCGACCCTGGAGTCGTTTTACATGTCCAACATCAACCGGTCGGCGGAGAAGCGAGACTTCCTAAACTCGTTCAAAAAGGTGGTCATGATGCCCATCACCGTACTCCCGACGTCCCTCATCGGTTCACCCTTTGGGACCAAGCCAGCCACGCCCGCCCCGGAGGCGAACGGTACGGCTAGTTTGGCTCCCCAACCTGCACGGCCAGAGACGCCCAGCACAGGCGGGGTTGAAGGCCGGAGGACTCCGCTGCCGGAGAAGGCGCCGACAGACGAGCTGGCAGCCAAGGCGGCCATCATGGCGTCCAAGCTGGAGGGCATGAAGTCCCTGTTCAGCATCGAGGTTGCCCTGAACCTCGTCCACGCCGCCAAGACGAGCCTCGGGCGCGCCGCCGTCTTCATCCGACTCGGCGGACAGGCCGGCGGCGAGGCTAGAGAGCAATGTGCCACCATGTTCGTTGTGCTGCTCCGGATCCTCGGGCAGAAGCACGTCAAGACCGGGTTCGACATGGCCGTTGACCACCTCTCGCACTACAACCCCCGCGAAGTCAGCGACCACAACCAGGCCGGCGTGGCACCCCTCGTCACCTTTATCGAACTCGTCAACGTCGGCGACCTCATCTCGCAGATGATCGACGTCTTCTACGAGCACGAACTGGCGGCGCCCAAGATCGCCGACCGCAACGACTTCCTCGACCCGGCCGGCCTCGCCAAGAAGAAGTTCGAGCAGATGCTCGACGAGAGCGTCGCCGCCGGCCTCAACAAGGGCATCGACGTCCTGATGGACGAGGTCGAATACCTCCAGGCCACTACCCAGCTCCCTACCGACTATAACCCCCCCGTGCTCGACTCCACCGCGGCCCCCGCCGCCGAGCCGGACATCGGCCCCACAGCTACGGCCACGCGCATCGTCGACCTCGTCTCGTCGCACACGACCATGCTCGTCGGCACGACGGACAAGTCGATGCTCGACGTCTTCAACGGCGAGGTCGGCCTGCGCCTCTTCACCGCCATCTGCAAGCACCTCAAGCGCCAGCGCGTCAGCACCGACGGCGCCATCAAGCTCATCGCCGACATGAACCTCTACTTCGGCTACATCCGCACCCTCAAGAACCAGGACCTGCTGGCCTACTTCGGCGCCCTGCGCGAGCTCAGCCAGATCTACCTCATCGACCCCCGCCACGCCAAGGAGATGGCCACCGTCATCGCCGACGGGGACCGCTTCGGCGGCGTCTTCCGCGCCGAGGAGGTCTATGAGTATGCGCAGCGCAGGGCCGATTGGTACCAGGTCCGCACGCGTGTCGAGCGGGCCATGTACGGGATGGAGTGTGCGCTCATGTGAAGATGCTATGCTGTCGATCAGGCGCGTTCCCTTGTTGTCATAAAGGGGGGGACCAAGTGCGCGTTGTTTACGAAGAATGAGAGTCATGAAATGTCGAAGCTAGCGTCACGGTTGGAATTCAAACATGAACAAAAAAGGAAGGATACAATTAAGAATAGAAACAAACAGCATATGGGTCAATCATGGAACCCCCTAAATGTCTAAATATGATATAAGAACCTGACCCAAGAAGGCCTCCAAGACCCCCCTTTTGTTTCCCCTTGCTGCCAAAACGCCGTGAATGCATGCTTCTCTTGGCCGATCGTTGCTCGATTTCCGTGCCTGGGTATCTGTCCTTTCTACTTGTTCGATGCCTCTAATGTCCCTGGGCCTATTTCTACTGGCCAAAGTCGAGCTTGCGGGCAACCTTTGAGCCGCGGTCGTCGTCGAGGACGCCCGGTCGGCGCTTGAGGTCGGCGCCCATCTTGTCTTCGGCACCGGCGCCTTCCTTCTTGGGCAGGTCCTGCTTGCGGGTGGGCTTGGGGTCGGAGTGCCACCAGCGGTGCTCGAGCATCTCGCGGGCGGTGATGCGCTTTCGGGGGTCAAGGGTGAGCGTCTTCATGAGGAGGTCGACGCCGTCGGAGCCGACGGTGCCGAAGCGCATCTCATACCAGTCCTTGCCGCGAACGGGGTGCTGGGCGGGGACGGCGTAGCCCGAGAGCTTGGTGACACCGGGCCAGTTGTCCTCGGTGGGCGTGCCGATGGCCTCGCAGATGAGCTTGACCTGGTCGATGTCGGTCTGGCCGGGGAGGTAAGGGGCGCGCATGACGAGCTCGGCGAAGACGGTGCCGACAGACCAGACGTCGACGGCGCCACTGTAGTGCTTGGCGTCGAAGAGGAGCTCCAGCGGGCGGTACCAGCGAGTGATGACGTGCGAGGTCATGTTGGTGACGGGGTCGGCGAAGGTGCGGGCGAGACCGAAATCGGCAAGCTTGACCTCGCCGTCGGCGGCGATGAGCAAGTTGTTGGGCTTGATGTCGCGGTGGAGAACAAAATTCTCGTGGCAGAACCAGACGGCGCGGGTGAGCATGCCCATCCAAGTCTTGATGTCGGCGGCGCCGTAGCGGACGTTGTCGGTGTCGCGAATGAGCATCTCCAGGTCGCCGAGGGGCAGGTACTCGAGGACGAGGTTGAGGTTCTGATCCTTGGAGGAAAAGACGGAGAGGAGGGAGATGATATTGGGGTGCTGCAGTTCCTGCAGGTGCTTGAGCTCGCGGACGGCGTCGGGGGCCATGCCCTGGTCGTTCTCCTTCTGGACCTTGATCTTCTTGATGGCGACGAGCACCGTGGGCTTGAGACGGAGGTGGCCGAGGAAGACGATGGCGTAGGTACCCTCACCAAGCTTCTTTCCTAGAGGAGTATGAGCTCATAACAACATGTATAGTGTCGCGGGGGTTTTGGCCCTACCCTTGACGTATTTCCGCTTCTCCTCGTCGTTCATCTGCTCGGCGAGGTCGAGCGTCACGGGGAGCGTAGTGGGCGCGGGCGCGAATCCGACGGGCGCGGCGGGGAGCTTGGGGGTGCCATTGGAGGAGGACGTCTGGCCGGAGGTGAAGTTCTTGAGCGGCGATGAGACGGCGCGCGCGAGATGCTGCGTCTGCTGGATGGACTCGGCCGTGTAGGTAACGACGGGGGAGACGGCCATGGTGATGGTGGCAGACAAAGCGCCGGAGAGGGTGGTGGGTGATTTGCGTCAGGAGTCGAAGTCGGGGGCGAGCTTGGAGAAGCCAGACAGATCTGAAGGCGCCTTTCGGGGCTGTGTATTCCGGTGAATCGAATAGAGCGGCGAAGCGAGGAGGGTTCGCGGGTGGTTGTAGTTGTTGGTGTTGGTTCGACGTTGAGTGAAGCTGTCTAGAGCCCGGATTGGCTTATCGTTATCGGACGCGGCGGGCGGAATTTCCCTTTCGGAGCATCGGCGCTTGTGATGCCGATCCGGCCGGGCCTCACCGTTTCCCTCCCGTTTACTTCACCGTCCACGGTAACGTTTCACCTGCTTCCACCATCTTCCGTCGGGCAGAGACAAGACGGAAATAAAAGTCATCGTCGCCAAAGAAGCAAGTGCTTCTTTTGAGTTCTTGGCCCTACTCTATCCAGGACGCGGACACGTAAGGTGAACGCAAACCCGTCTTGCACGAAGTCATCCAGCCAACCAAGAGAGCTCCTAGGCAGATGCTTCAACGTCGCAGAGACTCAAAATCATTCGTCCCACGGCTCAGACAAAGCCACGGCTGGTCTTGCACGGTTTGTGGATCCCAATGCCGTCCACAGCGCGAGACGTGACTTAAATTCTCGGCGCGTTGTGTAATGCATTGCACAAAGTGAATTCAACGGCGCGTATCTCTCTTGCAGGATCGCTTCGGGACGCGATCTGTGCTATTGTATGGGCTGCTATGTGTAAGCAAGCCGATCATGAATGTGTTGAAGTCAACATAAACACAGATGGCGAGACCGAGGGCTGCCTAGACGTATGTTCACGGTGCGTCGTGTAAGCTCATGGTTTGGAGACTGCATCGTGTTGTTCTGCACAACAATCCACTGGTGAGCAGCTCGCGATGGTGTCGTCTTTGAACTCTGAGAAGGTATGGCATCAGACAGGTATTTAAGGATGGCCTTTGTCGGGACTAGGAGGGAATCATCAACCAACTCATATCAGTCTCTCGTTGACAACAGGCAATCCTTTCTTGGCCCTTCTCCTCACTCGTTCGGAATCACCATGAGATTGTCCCTTGCCTTCGCCGCGCTCTGCGCCATCCCTGCCCTTTCCCTGGCTACCAACGTCGAGGAACGGGGGCTGTCGCCTGAGCATCAGCACCCCAAGGAGCACCACCACGGCCACCCTCACTGGTCCCATCACAAGCCCCATCCTTATCACCACCATAAGGAGCATCACGAGAAACACGGTCACCATCACCACAAGGAGCACCACCACAAGCACCCCCATGTTTACCACCCCCACAAGGAACATAAGCATCATAAGCACCCCCACCACCACAAGCATAAGGGCCATCATGAGAACGTCTTGACCGACCACCTTGTCTGCAACAAGCTCAACCATTTCGCGGATAAGGCTGAGCGCATCCACAACGTGGTCGAGCGTCTCCAGTGCGGGTATGATGACCGATGCTGGAAGGTACGTAGCCCGTGATCCACGAGGGAGATGCTTCACGCGTCGTGTTCGGTGCTGACAATCGGGTGTAGAAGGTCAAGGACGCTCTGTATGAGTTCGAGATTGAGCTGGATTTCTTTGACATCGCCATTGATAAGTCGAACCTCGACAAGTGCTTCACCTGCACCCAGGAGTCCAAGATTGCCTGCTGCTACAGGACCGTAAGTGCAAACATAGGGAGGCTACGAGATGAAGAAGTTGAGTTGCTGACATGATCCGGTGGAATAGTACGCCGAGGCCTTGATCCGTCTGCTCCGTCTCGTCAAGAAGAAGAGCGAGTACCTCGAGGGCGAGACTGACAAGTACGTCCTGACTGCCGTCAACAGTCTGCGTGCGGCCGACAGCGTGAGCACCTCTACTTGTTACTTGTGAAAGCGATACCCGATACTGACAGCAAGGGCAGACCTTCATCTACGAGCTTGGACGCCGCATGCACTGCCAGGAGTACCTCAAGCAGGTGATGCTGAAGCAGGGAGCCGTGGACGGAACCACCAAGGGCAGCATCCAGGAGGCCTTCAGCAAGTTCACCTTCACGCCCCTGATTACGGGCGAGCACTTCAAGGGCAAGGGCCACGAGCACCACCACAAGGAGCACCACCACAAGGTCCACCATCACGGCCACCACGATGAGCACCACCACGGTCACCACCACGGCCACCACCACCACGACGAGCACCACCACGGCCACGAAGGGAAGTACAGCCAGGCCTAAATACGCAAGTGGCTGGACTGTCGCGGCGGACAATGCGGAGTGAGGTGCCTGAGGATAGACAAGGAGCTGGACCGAGATATCTCGGGATCCAACGATACGTCCGCAGGGCTGGCTCGGTAGAGAGAGGCAGAGGGCGGCTTAACCCATCCAGACTCTTTATAGATGTCCGCACACAATAAAAGTTGCATGGTCTTGTTTAATCTGAGTGTCTCTGCCAGTGACAGCGTCCGTGTCAGTATCAATGCAATCCTCGTGTCGACATGATTAATGGCTTGTAATTGTGGCCCCACACAGCCATCTCAGCGTTCCGCTCAAGCCGACAAATAAATGCTTTGTTTACTAATGAGGCTCCCGCTCCACCCATTCTTTTCCTCCCATTCTTTCATTCTTGGTTTTTTTCCATCCTCATTCTTGGTCATGTCCATGATGTCATTCCGCTAAGCACTGCGCCGCGTCACTCCCGCTTCTCCATCTGCGGCTTGCAAATCACCTCCGTCGAGTATCGAAGTGGCTGCCGCCGTTCGTCGGTCTCTCGTCTGAGCCAACCACTTTAACAATTCTCCGCGTGCTACCAGTCTCAGCGCCACCACCGCTGCGTCAGCATTCAATTTCCACGGCCCACGGGTAGTCCAGCGGGTAGTCTAGGTACTGGTAGCGCCGGCACGCCACCTACACGCCACTGGAAACAACCCGATCTTCCCGCCCTGAGAGTCCGGACTTCCTCTGTGTAGTCTATGATCGATCATTCATTCTTTCCGATCCAGGTTCAGTCGCTCACTAAGCAAGACTGGAAGAACGCGCAGGCGTCGCCTTGGCTAGTTTTTCCACTGCTTCTTTAGTGTCCCCTTTTGCTGTTGCTTGGCAATCCGGTGTTGCGCCGGAGGCCCCGGCCGGAGTGTCGCGTGGCCCCGGACCCCGTTATGTCCGAGAGCCTCCACGACCTCTGCATCTGGTGATATCATCGTCGAGTCTGTCCGTCCCCACTCCGGAGGATCGACAGTACACACACACTCTCTGATATATTTGGAGAAGCTTGTTTTTTATTGTTCTTATTATTCGTGTTTTCTGCTGGCCACTGCTGTTCATTGACCGTTTTGCACCCGTTCCGGTCGTTGGTCTTCCGGGGTTACTTCGCGCATCGCATCGCATCGCATCGTCGCTTGCCTAATTGGGCATATCCGAGACCTCACTCATAGCGACTCGCCTACAACACACAACCCAACCCCTCAGACGCAATGGGAGCCCACGGCACAATGCCCGTCCGCGGGGCCATCATATCCTACTGGGTGAGGCCCCTAAACTCCGTAAACCACCCGACCACCGACGCTGACAGTTGCAGATCCTCCCCATCATCTCCGGCCTCGTCTGGCTCGGCATGCTCCTCGGCATGCTCCTCTCGTGGATCGTCGACGAGCACGGCCGCCACTACTCCACCATGGCCGCCACCGCCGACATCGCCTACATCAGCAACATCGGTGCCTCGCGCCTCCGTCCGCTCTTCATCGTCGGCTGCGTCCTCACCTCCGTCTTCCTCGACGCCTCCTTCATCGCTGAGCGCTGGCTGCGGCACCGCGGCCGCCTCGTCCCCAACACCTCCGTCGGCGAGAAGGTCCTCGCCGCCCTGACCATAATCTTCGCCGTCTTCGGCACCGTCGGCCTCATCTGCCTGTCCATCTTCCAGACGGGCAAGCACAAGCGTCTGCACTATAGCTTTCTGTTTCTCTTCATTGCGGGCTACATGATCTCCGCCGTCTTCATCTGCTGGGAGTACCAGCGTCTCGGAATCAGTACGTCTATCCTTCTCCTTTTCCTTGTATCTCTCCTCATGTATCTCCTCGACTAACACGCGCACCCTCAGAAAACCGCAACCACAAAATGCTCCGCATCTCTTTTTTTGTCAAGCTCACCTTCATCCTCGTCGAACTCGCCCTCTGCATCGTCTTCGCCGTCTGTAGCAGGACGCACAACCAGAACCCCGCCGCCGTCTTCGAGTGGATCATATCCTTCGTCTTCTCCTTCTACGTCTTCTCCTTCGTCATCGACCTGTACCCTGCCGTCCGCACCAAAAGCCATGATGCCAGGTTTCCGAAGCCCAGTCCCCGGGACACGGAGCAAGAGGGCAGTGTCAATAGCGAGTCTCACAGCAACTTCCATCAGCCCAACGTCGAGATGGTTTGAAGTCCCTTCTTTCTCTTTGTTCGTGTGAAAAAGCGTTGTTGCGTTGGTTGGGTTGGGTACAACTGGTTGGGCCTGTCTTTGAAATGATTCCCCATGATTTACACGGCGTTATGGAGTAGAACATTATGCCAACAGACATATCGGTTAGATTGAGGCGTTATACTGCCCATGTTGCAAATTTGGTATAAATGAGTACATATTTACGTACAAATGCGAGACATCCACACTCGTTGCCACTCATATCAAAAATCATGAATCCATAAAAGTAAAAGCCCATGCACGGCACATCCAGATATTTCAATCCAACCAACCAAAAACCCTTCCTAGTAATCAAATTCCCTCCTATACCGGTCCGCGCCATGGCTTCGGCCTCCGCGGGGTCCATCCTTCGTAATAGAAGGCAACTACCAGGCTTGTTCCTGTCCACCTCAGAGACCATAACTCCAACTCCAGCCAGCTCCGGGGAATAAGGACGCTTGTACAATTTCATTTCGCACGTCATAGCAACCGGTCAGATACACCAATCCTTCTTCGACAGCGTATATCCGCCAACATCCCACTTATTGATCCATCATCTCCCGGAACCGAGAGTCCCTGGAAGGGCTGTGGCTATCACGCACGACATGGCCCCCTATCGGTCGAGGGGGCGTCATGACGCAATCGGGACTGCTCGAGCCGGAGCTGATCGGGCTCACTCCTCGAGAGTCTCGTAATGAATCCACATCGTTCGTATCGAGGTCAGGTGTCCTGCCGGCAAGGGCAACGTCTCGCATACTACTCGGCCGATTGTCCAGACTCGCCGTACTGTGGTTGAGTTCTGAATCTCGGAGAGCAGCACCTCCAACGAAGCCCCGTGTCTTGTCACTCTGCTTCTCATTTTCACTCATCGACTTGCCCCGCGAAAAGCGTTGTTTAATCCACCCCTTGACCTTGGATGTCGGTGACTTGGCAGAGTCGTTAGATTTCCGTCTCTCATTTTCCATGTTCGTCGTATCCGTTTCGATAGCAGTCGTTGGAGGTCTCTCTGTTGAAGGCTCATCTTGGGCCTCATCGCCCCGAATACTTTCGTGATCATCGGCATCATCTTCCACCAGAGCTGCCGAGTCAGGCTTCGATGATCGCCTCTCTTCTTTGGCCTGGCGCTTCTCTTCCGCCTTTGCAGCCTTGGCTTCAGCCTTCTTGGTCCTCTCCTCCTCTTTGTCTTGCTCTATGCGAGTGAATTAGTGGATGCGCTGGGAGATTCTTGTCATGCCTCACAACTTACCCTTGAGTTTTCTGTTGATTTCTTTAATCTCGCGATCCCGAACCTTTTCCTTCTCCGTCTCGGCCTTTCTGGCTTCTTCTTCCATCTTCAGCACTGCAAGTCGCTCACGCTCAACTGCAGCCTTTTCGTTGATGTCGTCCAACACAGGCTGCACCCTCTTCGTTGCGATTGCATTGACCTCCTTTGGATCCATGAATTTTCCACCGCCAATGTCAACCTTGCCCTTGTTCTCCGTACGCGATGCGTGGTTGGCATATGCGACCTGGTTTGCTTTGAGTTCCCACTCGGTCAACAAAGTCGGATTGACTTGGCCAGTCTCGTTGTAGACCTTTTGGTCCATGCCTTGGAGACGGGCCGTGACATTGCGCTGGGCTACAGCCAACAACGTATCGCGATCCTTCTTGCGCTTCTGTTCGTCAACTTCCGATAGCTTGTTTGAGAATAAGGACATTTGTTGCCGAATCCTCTCCGTCTGTTGGCGGTCGTTGAGATCTCCGTCACTAGAGGACCTGCGTCGCAGCTTAGAGCTCAGCGAGAAACGATGTCGAACAGCTGGAGTGTTGCCATAGTAGTCATTAAATTCTCGGGTTTTTTGGTGCTCGCTCTCAAGCTTGGCCAATCGCTCCTGTGCCTGTTTGTATGCGGCTTCTTGTAGGTTGATGTGTGGCTTCGTTTGTGCGCTTCCCGAGTCTTGGCCCTCAATGTCCTTGGTCTGGTCCGTTGTCTTTTGCTGTTGGTTGTATATCTGCCGCGCCATTGCGACGGCAGATGCATGAAGTTTCTCATTGTTCTGGCGTTCATCAACTTCTAGCTTCACCGGCGGCTGTGATGTAAACATGCTGCGAGTCATGGTGGTCACAGACACAGCGCCACCGTTATCAACCGACGGCTTGGGCCTGAGCGAGGCCTGATGCGCCAGGGTCGCACCACTCAGGGCGTTGGAGGCGGCCATGGACTCGAGGGGATACGAATCACGGGCTGGAGGCACCGAGGGCGTGGAGATGGCTCGAGGCCGTGTTCCAGACATGGCTCCTTTGGCGGCCGCAAGTGATCTCTGGCTTTTTAGCTCCTTGACAGAGGTCGATGGATGCACCTGTCGCATCGAGTTGGAGCGGTTCGTATTGAAGGCTTGGCTTGCCGCAGAGCTTCCCCAGCCTTCTTGGGGGCTTCTTGGGATGACGACCTTGTTTGCGGTGTTGGCTGAGCCGAGGGCCAGAAGCGCAGCCTGGTGACCAGCTGAATTCGAAGCCGGTTCCCACGGAGGCGCCATCTTATAGTCCTTGGCCAGAACGGCAGCGGCGGACGCTGACGAGAGTTTGCTGGGCTTCCAGGGCTCGATGGGTTTCTGGTTAGACCATCCAAGAGAGGCAGCAGCACTGGCAGCAGCGCCGTCGGGGCGGAGTCCGCTGGACGGATAGCTGGGGAGATCACGAGGGTCTGCGTATTTGAGGCGGCCAGAATTGGTTCCTATTCGCATGTGAGCAGTTGCAGGGCCAAAAGCCGAGCGGGCCGGGGTGTGGTATTGATGTTAGTGACTTAAATGTACACATACCTGGACCCGTCGGTGACGGTGTTTGGATCATGATCGGTGCGGGGATGTCGACCGGGGGGGGGAGGAGAGAATGTGATATGTGTGGACCAATGTGCTCTTGGTTATACGAGATGCAAGTCGGCGATCGGGGACAATTACAAGAGCGCTGTCGGGCTATGGCCAGACCGGCCGTGATGCGTCTCGGGGAGGTGCTTCGTTTGTATAGGTGCACAGGGTGGTAGGCAGATTGTGGCGTAGCGTCTTATCAATGATGCGAATGTGTCGTGTCGTGTCGTGTCGCCTGTCAATCCGATCTCAGAGCACTCGCGTCTTGGGGTCTGGTACAGGGAGTCGTTGCACGAGGTGGCCAGGTTCAGGTCAGGGTGGCGAGGCGGCGTAAGTGGGTTGATACTTATGGCGATGACGATGCGATGCAAAAGTAAGTGCTGTATTGGTGCGAAGTATTCGTAGGATTGGTTGTCTCGTTAGGCATACCACGGACAAGGTAGGGAAACGGATGGATAGGAGTGAGGGTGCGGCGCTCGATCAAGCACAAAGCGACTCGAGAGCAACAAGGTTTGAAGATCAGGGAGAGCAGAGTATTTATTCAATGATGATATGAGACGAGACGAAAGAGGAAGTACCTTGGAGCTGACGATGATAGCGCCTTCTTCCCCAAGGCGGGAGGGACGTCTCCCTCCTACGTCAGGGCTGCGGTGGCTCCTTCCCTAGCACCAGCTCGCTCGCTCCATCCAGCCAGCCGCCAGCCTGCCTTACTTGCCTTACCTGCCTTACCTGCCAGGCGCAGCAACGCAGCAACGCAGCACCAGTGTGCACCACGCAACCACAACACCACAAGTCCACAAGAAGCTACCCCAGAATAGCGCTGGGTCCTGACGTCATGAGACCCTCGGGGCCACGGTGATGATCCCAGGTCGCAGGCAATGCCGCACCCAGCCAAGCGGGAAACCCTGGACACAGTGCGAATTATCAGTGCGCAAAAATCGACCCCAAAGTTCGAGTCCCCCAGCACAGCTGAATCGGCGTCCTTGGCGCTGTTGCGATGGCGCCCACTCACTCTCAAGCTCAAGCGGGTGGGTGGAGTCCAAACAATGCACAGCTTTGAGACTTCTCCGCCGCACAAACGCACGCAATGAATAGGCAAGGCTGGCAAGCCCTCCGAATCAAATCTACGGAGCAGTGTCTCCGCAGTTCCACCTCAGCTGTGTACGAATACTTCGTACGAGTAGCTTATCAGCCCGGAATTGTCTATCTACCTGGGTACCTAGTAGGTATTAAACACTGGCTTCTACGCCCCTCCCCACTGGCACCCGATGTCTGACCACCGACCACGAGTCCCGCTGTCATCGATCCGCACTGTGGCGCCTTAGCGCCGTGCCGCGAACATCATCGTCATTAAGAGACTAATCCTAAGTCCATCCGTTGTTAGTCGGCGCCCGAAGGAGATCTCCAAGCCACCAAGCAGCACCAAAGCCTGCGGTAGCCTCGTCCGACTGAATCCGGCCCGTTCTTGGAATACGCACTTGACGTATGCCCCGGCATTGAGATCGGCATCCGTTTGGGTGTTCCTTGCGCAACCTTCTACAGTAGTGGGCGCGGTAACGCTGCCGAATCTCCTCCGATTGTCCAGAGCTCCTATCGGAGGTCCGTTTAATCCGTCCTTCGGGGGTCTGCTCCTTTGATACCGGAACTTGGGTGCCGCCAAGCCGGAGTTTTCGGTCAGCTTGTCACATTCCGGCCGGGGTGCATCGCTCGGAGGAGGCATGTTCCGTTACAGGGCATTGGCTCGCCTCCCGACTTGACTGTAGGGTGCATAGGACCTAAGCGAGGGTTATCAGAATTGCCCGTTGGCCGCCCTACGTAATTGACCTCAGCATCAACATCCGCATCAGCTGACATCTGCGACTATGGCCTCCTCAATTGACCTCGAGAACGTCCTCAACTTTAGAGATGTAGGCAAGACAGTAAACGGGTTTCTGGGTGTAAGGTACAAGCTCAATCTTCCCTTAAGTCTCGTTCATGTGATCTGATGGTAATCGACATCGAGTAGACGAGTTCGAGAGGGCGTGTTTTATCGCTCTGCGAGACCAGGTATGCCTACCATAGCACAAATCACCATCATCTCCGGCTACATCAAAACTCACAACATATCCCTCAGATGATGCAACTCTCGCTGATAGAGACCGGATCAAGGATGAACTCAACATCAAGACAGTCATAGACTTGAGGACAAAGTACACAATACAGTCTTGTTCCCTCAGCGTACAGTTCGTCCGCATACTAAAACGCGGATAGAACCGAACATATTAACAAAGCCGAGAAGCGCGAGACACAGGCCGGCACCCCCGCCCTCGTCAAGGCAAATGCCGCATTGGCCGAGTCCATGTACATTCCTGGCGTGGACTACCAAGAGATCAAGATCACCGGTCGTCCGCTTGAGAAGTTTTGGCTGAGCCAGCTCGGGTGGTGGGAGTTTACGTGAGTCCAAGTTACCCTACAGACCCGGTCAACGATTTAACCCTGCGCCAGGCGCTTTTTGTTCCTATTCCTCTTTGGGTACCGCATGAAGGCTATAAGGATCATCGGGACCCAGGTGATGGTGCCGCGGGGCCTCGTTGGACTGGGCCTCGACACACTCGATAACTCTGGTGTTGAGATCCGGGAGACCCTCTCCCTCTACGCCAACAAGACTGCCCTCCCATCGGTAGTCCACTGCACACAGGGAAAAGACCGCACAGGTAAACATCTACATCCCGATCTCTGCATTCAGTATGATGCTGATGTTTGGACTGTCAGGTCTCGTGTGTGCTCTTGTGCTGATGATACTTGACGTTCCTGTTCCTGCCATCGAGTACGACTATGGCCTCACTGACGAGGCGCTTATTCCAGAACGGGAGCAGAGGCTTGTTGAAACAAGTCAGATTGGCCTCACGGAAGAATGGGTCAACACCGCCAAGGACATGATTGTGAGAATCGAGCAACACCTCAAAGATAGGTATGGCGGCTTGGACAACTATCTTGACAGTATCGGGTTCAATGCCGGGGACAGAGCTTTGGTTCGTGAGGCCCTTCTCTACTGAGTACGCTGAAGCACTGGCTGGCATGGGGAGAAATGCAGGAATTGGTTTGGGATGCCTCTTGTTTATTTCTTTCTAAATCGGCCTTGCAGCCAGCATCTATACATCTTGATCTTCTCAGCTCGGTTCACGAGCATTCGTCTATCGACCCCGAGGTCCTCAATGTCGAACAACTGGGGAACATCCGCCACTGCTTGCTCTCCCTCTAGCGCTTCGCCTTCTGTAGGCTCCATGGACGCGGGTGCCTTGCCCGACCAGATACCAGCGAGTTGATCCTCGTCAAAGAAATAGACTCGGGTTCCATCGCCTCGGATGTAGAAATTCTCGTCGAGGTACCGGCCCTTGCGGAACCGAACCTGGGCCAGGTCTCCTCTTCCATAGTCTCGGAAGCAGACCAGGCCGCCCGGCTTGAGAACCCTATGGACGTTGTGCACAGCTTGTGCCCACTGGTCTGGGGAAAGGGCAGAGAAGATGAAAATCATGATGGCCACGTCTACGGATCCTTCCTCCAGGCCGGGCGGCAAGCTATCACTGGAGACATCCCACACATCGGCCTGGATCGATTTGGGGTCGTAACCTTCATGGTTGCGGATGACGTCTACGGCAGTTTTGGAGTAGTCGCAGGCGTGGATCTTTAGGTAAGGATTTTGGTTACTGGCCAGGATGGGGAATGCTGTGTTACCAGCACCTGCGCCAATCTCCAGGAGGACCTTGGGACCGGCGTCCTCCTTGGCGACATCAGCGAGGATGGGGAATTCCTGCTGGAGCCACTTCCGGTTCTTGAAGAAATTGGACTGGTTGTTCTTGTAGAACAGATCCCACCATTTCGCGGGGTTCGCGCTGAATTTTCCTGGACGTTTGAATTAGCACGTCTGTTGACCCAAATAAATTCGTAGCAAGCAATGTATTTGAAGGTGTTTGAGTCAGATGGGAGCGAAAGAATTGAAGGTAAGTTTGTCTTCAGTAGAATCAGATGAACTATGCATTAGGTTTGGTATTCATCACGTAACACCAGGCGAAAGCCAGAATTGGGTAGTAAAAGAAGAAAAAGGTGAGACTTACTCTTCTCAAAGTCCGAGACGGGGTGCTGTCGCTGTTTGGCATACTGTTGCTCAGCATACTCCTTGTACGTGTCATCAGTCTCGACGTGGTCCCAGGCGTTGAACTCGAAGACATCGTCTCCAGCGTTCAAGTACCGGCTGCCGAACTGGAAGGGATCACTCCGCTTCAAGTTGTTGCCAGGATTGTGTGACAGGTGAGGTGGCACCTGGATAGGAGCCTGGGCCTCTGTGTCCTTGATGTCCAAGGCGGCCATGTTCCCGATAGGGACGACCTCGATAGGGACGACCTCGACTGTCGGGCTGACGGGGACATCGCCACTCGGCGCTGAGGACGCCATCATGAAATCTGTAAGCCTCGGAGCATGCACTTGCAGGCGCAAGTGATGTGCCTCTGGCAGCACGGGAATTTGTGCTGTGAAAGTGAGAGTGAAGGATGTTGAGAGAACAAGAAAATTTCGGTGCTGAGATGCGTTTTGTCTTGGACCCTTGGGTCTGTGGGGGCAAATTAACCAATGTGATTGGCTGCTTTTATCGGATCCGGAATAACCAAGACGCCGCCTTTCCCAGGTGAAGATGCTGGAGCCAATCATGAGGAGCTTAGGGGAGCATGAGCTTCCAACCTCAAGCCTCCCGTGTCCATTTGATCATCATCATTCTGAGGTCGGACAGTCGACGAAATCCTCCAGCGACCACCTCTCCGAAGTAATCACCTGCGTCACGATATACGAAGCGTTAGTTCTCATTGCGATTCACTCTAACCCACAAACTACCGACCATGGCACCGTCGCTCTTGCAGCCGCAAGGCCACCTATCACCAGCCGAAGCTCTCCAACTCGCGCAACAAGCTCCCACCATCTTGCGACGAAACCCCAAGGCCATCTCAGCGTCACCCCTCTCATCACTATTCTCGGCCCCGGAGACCGCCGACCTGTGGACCATCTACGAGAACCTCCTGCTGTCATGTCTACGAACTGGCGATGACGAGTCGGCGCATCAATGCCTAGAGAGGCTGGTGTTGCGGTTTGGCAACAAGAATGAGCGCATCATGGGACTAAAGGGACTGGTCAACGAGGCAGAAGCCAGCAATCACAACGAGCTACTCGCGGTGCTCAAGGAGTACGAGGACATCCTGCAGGACAACCAGGCAAACATTGTAAGACGAGTCTGCGATGGTCACGGGACACTCGACTGACCAGAAACAGCCTATCGCGAAGCGACGAGTGGCCCTTTTCCGATCGATGGGCAAGACGACCGAAGCGATTGCGTCCTTGATTTGGTTGCTTGAATTCAGCCCGACGGATGCTGAGGCATGGTCTGAGCTGGCAGATCTATATCTGTCCCAGGGCTTATACTCCCAAGCTATCCACGCCCTGGAAGAGGTGCTTGTGGTGACACCGAACGCCTGGAACGTACGTGGCCCTGGCTTCTCAATTCGACAGGACCCCACCTGACAGATAATGTTTAGATGCACGCCCGCCTCGGAGAGGTGTCGTTAATGGCGGCTAGTGTTTCGACCGAAGCATTCCCCCAAAAGCACCTAGCAGAGTCCCTGAAACGGTTCTGCCGGAGCATTGAGCTTTGCGAGGATTACTTGAGAGGTTACTATGGTCTGAAGAAGGTAAGAAAGCAGCATACGTTCATGGAGGAGCTGTTTGGGCGTGGCTGACATTGAATTAGGTCACCGATAAGCTCCTGAGTGAGCCCGGGAAGCCCAAGAAGCAGACAGACAGTGATGGGTTCTCTCTGCCAGAGCAGGAGACGATTGAGAAGCTCAACCAGGCGGCAACTAAGAAGCTGGCAGAGATCGTGCGACGACATGGGGCGCAAGAACCGCTGTGGCAGGGGTATAATGCAGATGAGATTGCTGCGGCCAAGGCGTTGCTCGACAAGTCATCGTCAAACGTGATCCGATGAGGAAAGGTTTGCAGAAGGGCTGCGTAACCCGGCATTTTGGCTGTACCGGGCTTCTCTGCAGTTTGCGTAGGGCAACGAGGGTCAGAACACCGGCAAGGGCCACTCTCCTATGAGATGCAGTGAAATAAGCGCCTCTGAACCAACAGAGCCCCTCCGAGGACGGATCATGATGGCGGGAAGGGGGACGGATGAGGTGGGAGACAGGCATGCAGCGGAACCCAGGGCTCCTAAGGCTCGTCGTCATGTGGCGCCTTTTGGGCGACAGGGGAGTTGCAAGTTGGGCGCCTAGCACGTGGCGCCACTCAAGGGCGGGTGGCGGGGAAGGCTTTGTCTGGTGGATACGGGGAAAGTCGGCCAGGAACGGAAGGGGAAACGGTGTGAGAAGAGAGAAGGAGAGAGAGATACGAGGAGAGACGAGGAGAGAGAGAGAGAGAGAGTGAAGAGGCGGTAGTTGCCAATGGGCGTTGAGGTCGACAGAGGCCGATGGATGACGCTGTCTTGGGCAGAAATACTCAATGCCCAGGGAAGGTTGATGGAAGAGTTTCGATGTTTCAATTGCTACCAAAGCACGTTGGGCTACCACAACTTACACGATGACATGATTACATCTGACGGATCGGATGCTAGTTCAGGCGTGCAGGCGTAGCGCATAATTGGGTTTCAATGCGGACAGAAAATACGGACGAGGAAACTGGAAAGCTGGTGCTAACCTAAGTGCAGTCTGTGAAGGGGGAAAATTGCTCCGTTTCGGTCCCACCGTTGCCCAATGCTGAGAGCCAATATGCATCCAACCCATGAAATGGACGGTTGGGTACCCAGGGTGCCGAGCCTTGTGGGAGTGTGCTTCTATGTGTGTGTGTGGGCGGGTGGGTGTGATTGGGAGCATTCCCGTCGGGGGAGCCGCTCTCCTCTGCGGGAACATTCTGGCAGACCGGCTGGTCCCATGATCCATGACCGAGTGGTTCTTGGATCTCGAATCTTCCTTCGGGGGATTCTGGCTTGTGGGTGTTGTGGATTTTGGGTCTTAGGTTCTGGGTTCTAAGTTCTGGGTTCTAGTCTAGGCTTTGAGAGTCATTGTGGTGTGCTGTCAAGGGCAGTTGTTAGGATCGCTTAGACCGTTTGTGTTGGTGCTGGCCTCAAACTCGCCCTCGTCATGTGTGATTTCTGATGGCGATCTTGGGTGAGAAATTGAATGTCGAGAATGCAAGCAATGTTGCCACTCTCGACTCCACTGTTGTTGGATGGAGATGGCTATTGTCCACATTACTGAACATCATCACTCGACTGGGTACCGATATATTCCGAGTCGCGAGGCAGAGAAGGAGGACAGGAGAGAGAGGTATGTATGAAGTTCTGCGAAGAAAATCCTTATCAGCACGAGGCAATTACAGGCGGTAGCTGAGAGAAAACCCGATGCTTGCAGTGGGTAAGGTGGGCACTTCGTGCAAGTACAGTATTATGTTGGCGCATTGGCGCAGTCAGCAACCAGGCAATGCAAACCTGGGTGCCTCGTGGAGCAGTAAAGCCCCGTCCCATTCCTCGCTCCCACTCCACCAACTCGCAGCCACGGAACCTGTTGGCCACAGTACTTAGCGGGTGTGGAAGATCAGGCCTCAAGGCGCCCGCCCTCGCATAGTCTGGCATCGTGACCTGCCAACCAGCGGAGGGATGGTGGCAGCGATGCAGCTGGGGATGGTGCGAGACAACGAGGGACTGCTGGCAACGGGGCCAAACAAAAACAAAACATCAAGGTTGGGAGGGTAGGCAGGTGTGATATAAGTGATGTGGTTTGCCTAATGGAAAGTGGAAAAACTGGTTGCCTCTTTTTTTCCATTTCCTCCTGGCTGAAGCCTATTGTTCATCCCTACGAAAGTCGACACGGTGATGGTGGCGAGAAATTCACGAGTCGGTTGATACAGGTCCCCGAAACCCTCGAAAATCTACCCGCTGCTCGGGCCGCCCCGTCTTCAACCATCGTTGCCGTATACCGGGCTCCGGTTGGATGACCGGCCATGTTACAAACCTTGCTGAGACGCCGCAGCCAACACAGCTCCAGCTAGGCACCCATAATCTCACCCTGGGAGGGAGACTAAGAGCGAGCGGTGCCAACATGACTTTCACCCAAGAACCAAGAAGTAAAGCGATGGATGCGGAAAGAAAGGACCGACGAATTAACTGAGGACGGAAATAACACGACGGAGAACCTAGAACTGGCTGTCACCAACAAACACCTGGACTATCAACCTGCGTGAAACAAACTGGACAGAGTACGGACTACTCTGTGGTTACTGACACCCCTGGTCCCGCTTGTCTCCCACAATTTCGAAGAAAACTCCATGTTGACTCACTTTTTGCGAATAGTAGCGAAATCTCACAAGAGAGGCTGTGACTGTCTGCAAGTACATGTACGTTTCCCACCATTTCGTGGTTGTTGAGTTGATTGCTTGGAAGCCCACCTAGACTCTGGTGTAAGGCCGGAGTACCCACAGCCTGCAAGCCGTTCAGGGTCCCGTATCATTCAAGCTTCTTGCTGTTCTTTTTTCCCCCTACCCATTTCCCGCCACAGCTCGTGTCATACAGTGTCTGCGAATGCGGCCTGAAATCGGGCTCAGCCTCAAATCCCGGCCTTCCCAGCCCAGCCCAGCAACTGGAGGGGTAAATCTGGTCGAGGCGAGTGTGAGTCAACAACGCTCCAGTCGGAGGGCGTGGCAAGAGCAATTCCAGCAGCACAGCACAGCACAGCACAGCACAGCCGCGTGTCTGCAGGGACCTGCCACCGCCGGGTTTTCTCCCTAGGGCTCTCGTTGTTTTCTGTCCACACTCTCGTCTCGGTTTTTTTTCTTCTTTCCCTCTTCCACTCCTCATCCGTTCCTCGTCTTCAAAACTAGTACCTGCCTTTGGTATCCTCGGATTTGGACCTCCTCTTCTTACAAGCTACGAGACGGCAATACCGCTTCTCATCCATTGCTGCCATCTCCCATCGCTGCCATATCCTCTGTCCCCGTGCTGTTCAACAAACACAAGCCTGTGTCTGTCCGTCGACTCTCACGAGCTATTCGTACAGTCCCGGCCCTAGGCAGCACACCAACATTGCCGGCCCCCACTCAAACCACACCTCACCGCACCGCAGCACCACACCACCCTGTTCGTATCGCCGCTAGGAAACCAAGCTGCCGTTCCGCTGCGTCTTACTGCCGGCTCGCAACAACAACAACATCAACAAACCCGCTGTCAACAAGTGTCGTAGTCGCCCAAAGACAAACTTCGCACAAGCGCAAACTAGTCCGTAAGTCGGTTTCCTCCTCTTCGTGTCTCCCCGCTCTTTCTCTCCCCCTCCCCAAACATCCCCCTCCGTGGTGTTGTTGTTGCTACGGCGGCGGAGGAGGTCCGGTAGAATAAGTGAGTGGTCCCATGTGATCACTGCTGGCCGCATCAAGCAAGCAAGCAATGCAGTCAAAGCAAAGCCGCGGCGGCTCTGCATGAAATGACGATGCTGCGACTGCGGACTCGACTACTGTACGACTCTGACTGGCCTGCTGCTGCGATTGTTACGCTCGGTGCTGCCTCATTCTTGTCTACCCACTTGCCCATTATCATTATCATCGTCATCATCATCATCATCATCATCATCTTCATCATCATCATGCCTGCAACGGCAACAGTACAAACCTCGCCCCGGCTTCTTCTTGGTCTTGCCGGTCTTCTTGGCTGTGTCCCCAGTCCTAGGCTGTTCCGTCAGGCTCCTGCTGGCCCCCACCGCCTGGTATTGGGCATCGGCAGCGATCCTGACGGGGCCCTAAGCCTTGGGCCTTGGCTCTTAGGCCTTGGGGCCATCATCCATGACCCCGGCTGCCGGCGACGGTGCAGTTGCATTTGCACGCAAAAAAAAAAGCTTGGATCAGGACCAGGGCAGACGATAGCACACACCTAAAGGCTAAAGCACGCTGCACGCCAGACAAGGGCGCCCTAAGCAACGGTGGGCCAGTCGATGTCGGGTCCAGTAGCTGCGCCAGCGCCAGCCAAAAAGGCGCCAGCAACACAAAGGCCCCATCGACAGGGCGACGAACCAGGCCAAGCCACCAGGGTGTCCCGGGTCTGGGCGGCTGAGAACGGTGCCCAGGATGCAGCAGTACGCAGGCTGCCAGGCAGTCAGTCAGCCAGTTCCGTCAGGCAGTCTGCGAGTCCGTGGAGCCGGGGACCGTCGAGTTTTGTCAGCCAGTCAGCCCGCCAGTTGTCCGCCGTCCGGGTGAGCATGGATATGGACGGTTGGATGGATGGACATGGGACATGGCACAGAACGACACGGGATAGGCCACCTCCCGACCCTAGGCTGACTCTAGGCCCACCAGCGCAGAGCCCTGTAGCCGAATTGGCGGGGACGACGCTCGTCGCATTGGCACCTGGTTTGCACCTTTGCCCTTTGGGTCGCCGGACGGGCCTCAGGGCCAGTGCAGCCCGCACACGGGTCGGGTGCCTCTGTGACGGCTGTAACACCTCTTGATGTCGCTGGTCTGGGGCTTGTTGCTGCTGTCCGACGTTGGATGACATGGGGATGGAACCAATCTTGCCAACCTGAACTTTGCCCTTCGCGCCAGATGCTGACAGACTGCTGTGTTGCTACTTAGTTCGTCTCCTCATCTTCCTGTTGGCTGGCCGCGCACCGATTGATTCGTTGGTGTTGTGTGCATACGCTTTACACACAAGACTGCTGTGCTTCGGTCAACAGTCAGTCAGTCAGTCCATTCACTCACTTCATCTGCTCGCTTTACCACGAAGTACGGTCTGCCTAATACGTATTATACCTGACCTATAGGTAGCCTTGGGTTCACTCACCCGCACACCCTCACACCGTCCCGCCAGCTCGCCGCCGCTTCAACCCGAACGCCTGCCAACTGAACTGCCCGCACCGCATTCGACTGCACTGTTTCAGCTGCGGGTATCGTTGGCGCTCGCTCGCTGCCCGGCCAAGTGACCCGTAACTACGATCTGGAACCCCCCTCACCGCCGATCGCTCTCCCGATTTTCTGCCGCCTATTCTCCATCCATCCCTCCCTCCATCCCGTCGCTCACATCCCTCCCTCCACCACCCTCCCAC
>JABSTB010000591.1:0-18468 GCA_013756995.1 Neonectria neomacrospora | reverse complement strand
CGATATCGACATCGACATCGACGATCCTGGCGCCCACTCTCCTGCGACCTACGCCGCCGCCAACCTGGACTCCGTCTCCTCAAACGCCCATCATGCATTTACCCCCGTGAATCCCGACGACTTCTACAAAAGCTACCGGGCCCTTCACCTCAACAGCAATCCCGACACCCTCCCCATGGCCACCGCCTCTTCTCCGCGTCCGTCGTTGCGTTCCAACGGCGATGGCACCACCCCCAAGCACCCCGTCATGTCCCCAAGCCGAGCGACAGCGCGGTCCGCCTCGAATCCCGTCGACAGCAGACCTGCCGCCGTGGGCTACAAACCCGGCGGCTCCCATCCAAGCGTGAGCGACCTCAAGAAGCGCTTCGACCAGAATGGCGCTAGTGCATCGTCTATCCCTCGTGCTCCTGTGTCGTTGGGTGCTGCAGCAAGGTCTAGGCGAGATGCCGCTGCCAGCACACAGCCGCGAAACGGTGCAACGTCTTACTCAACCCTGCGTGGCCGCGCCGGCACGTCAAATCCTGCATCCTCTTCGTCGTCGTCGCCTCGTTCGCAAAGATCGAAATTTGTCGCCGAAGACCAGGTGTCGAGCAATTCCCAATCCTTTGCCAGCCGCATCGGAAAGCCTCGAAGTGCCGTTAGCGGGAAGCCAAATGCATCCAAGTCAATGACCAGCCTCGCCCCAAAGTCCCCACCTCTACCGACTTCTTCTTCCCCCACTCCCTTACGCTCGCAGGGCTTGCTATTTGGTGAGGTCCTCCCCGAGCAACACGATGCCTTGACCGCGGGGTATGGGATCGAGGGTGCCCAACCGCGCAGGACATCAGAATCTACCATTTCCCATTCCTGGACCCACCAACGAAGTCTATCCGACCCCGATGTCGAACCTTCGTCTCCTACCAGCTGGTACCGCAGCCTTAACGGTGACCCTGTCGAAGAGCAGCCGCACCAGGAGCCTGTCCAAAAGGGTCACGCACGCTCGCAGAGTGATGTCCCCATATCGAACTCAGGACTGCCCGTCGCTCGCAAGCTGCCTTCTCGAAAACCTCCCACTAGCGGCTCGTCCAAACTTCCACTATCGGTGAGGAAACTGAGCAGCCCGACCCCGAGCCAGTCATCGACACGATCCAATTCCCCGTCCACGATCAAACGGCCCCAGACGAACGGCCGGGCATCGAGGGCAGGCGCACAAACGGCTCGGACGAAAACTCCGACTTCCCGAGCTAAGACACCAACGCAAACCCCTTCAGGTCGAAAACAAGCACCTCGAGCCTTGGTTACACCGACTAGCAACACACGACTCCAGGCCAATATAATCGCCCCTCTCCCCAAGCTCTCTCCCCCGCTAAGAAGCTCCCGTCCACGCCAACCAGTTTCTGTAGCCAGTACGGCGAGTTCCCGGATGAAGGCGATAGAAAGGGCCAGGTCTCCGAATCCCTCTCGGCCACCATCTAGGATTGCCGAGTCGACCACCCGGCGGCGAAAGATCTCTGTCGGCCCCATTGACTTTGAGAAGCGACGAGAGGATATTCGGCTCGCGTATAGTAAGTCTATCCGCGAAAGTCAGGCTGTCGAAGCACGGCAGAAGGCCGCGGACCGACGACGCAAGGACATGGAGGCGGCTGCAAGGGCCAAGGCTTCCGCGGCTGCCATTGCCACTGCTACTAGCACTTCCACGACACCGACCCTAGAACCAGCGGCGCTGGACACATCAGACATCCCACCTGTCCCAGCTATTCCGGATACCGTGGCTCACCTAGATGCCCTGCATATTGATACCGACAATGAGGTTGAGAAGGCGGTCGAGCACTCCGTGGAGGCTCCCGAGGGACATCCGTCCCCCTTCATTGAAGACCCATTGATGTCCCCTTCTGACATCGCTGCCGCCCTACCTCCGGATGCCCTGATGATCTTTATGGATCCGAATGCCGAGTCCGAGCCTCCTACCCCCCAACCAACTTCACACAATTTCGACTCCCCAACGCTTGGCGTCCCAGGAAGTTTCCCCCCGATCAGCCCCCCAGCCACCACCGATGAAAGGCCTCAAACCGCTGTGTCACAAGCATCAGGGACGACGGAATTTGACAACGAGGCTCAAACAACCCCACCAGTGCAAGCCCAGTCTCCCTTGGAAGTCCCCATCACAATCGTTAAGCCGCCTAGTCCACAACCATCCAGTCCATTCCAAACCCGGATAGAGTACCAATATCCGTTTCAGGATGAGCCCGATTCTCCGGCTCCGCCGGAAACTAGCCAGGACACGGTCCAAGAATCCCATGTGCCAGCTCCATCACAACCTCAAATCCAGTCGCCCGTGGTTCCTGGGGCATTTAACAACGATTTAGATGTAGAACATAAATCTGCACAGGAAGTTCAGTCACCTTTCGAAGCCACCATTACCATTTTACCTCCACCGGATGACGCAAGGCCAGATGACAGGCCCGAAGAGACGATACCGTTTCCCCGCATTGAACCCAATTACGAGTCGGATTGCCAGTCGGAGTCGGATCATAACGGGGGCGATGGGCAGCACGATCACCATTACGACGACGGCGAGATTACCGATGCCTGCACAGAAGAGACAGATGATCATAACATGGCAGAGGAGTGTCGGTCAGAATCGCATTTTGATGACCAAATTTCTTCACATAGGGTGTCTACGTGCGAGTCCTCCGATGCTGGAGCAGCAGATGATATGGAATATCCCGCCTATAATCATCAGCACCTGGACACTGCCAGGAATCTTATGGTGCCGTCGATGTCAGGAGCTGATAGGAACAGTCAACAGTCGACTTGGACGGATTTCTCTATCGACAGCCCTGAGATATCGGATGCTGGGAGATCGCCCGCAATACCGAGCTACTATGATGATGAAGATGACCCCTCCTCGCATGGCCATGTAACCATCTTTGAAACCAGGTCGATTCAGAGGGAAAGCCGGCCCACGTCTCGACTACAAGACGGCTACCCACCTAGCCAATTCGATCCTCGTCCGTCAGTTGATTCGGCTAGATCGTCTTACCTCGGAATTCACTTACCGGAACTTGACACTGGGGATGGGTTTTCTATTCCCTATCTTGCTCGCACAGGGAGCAAAAGTTCAGCACATGTCCCGTCACCGAATCACGAACCGCCAGTGCTCCCTACCCCCATATCTGGCTCTGCGTGCACCTCCCAGAGGACCTCCGCTGTCTTTTACGAACCTTCGCAGAGCGGAAGTACATTCGTCGGTTCCGAGCGCGGTTCTGAAGAGTACATGCACATGATGGCAACTCCTCAATCGATGGACACCGCTTCTCTAGCCACACAAGACCAGTATTTCGCTGGTGCAGTAGCTGCGGAGAGCGATGCGAAGTTGGGCGCCCAGGCCAAGAGCGGGCCTACCGGAAAAGAGCGGCATCGCCTCATTCAGCGTCGCAACGTCATTAAGGAGCTTCTTGATACCGAGGCGGTGTTTGTCAGGGACATGAACATCGTTGAAGAGATCTACAAGGGAACAGCGGAGGCTTGCCCCAAGTTGGACGACAAGACCGTCAAGCTCATTTTCCGAAACACCGATGAGATTATCGATTTTCACACCTCCTTCCTCGCACAGATTAAGGATGCTGTATCCAGCGTTTACGCGCCGCAAGGTCGACGCTCGGTTCTGTCACGGGAGGGCTCGTTCATGTCCGAGCCTGGCCAAGTCAATGCAGCGGATATCGACGATTCAAAGGACCGCTGTACTTCCATCGGGCCGGTTTTCAAGAACAACATGGAAAGGATGAAGCTGGCGCACGAGGACTTCCTAAGAAACAGTGACCACGCGGCAAAGAGTCTCATTCAAATTCAGCAAGACCCCACTGTCCAAGTGTGGCTCAACGAGTGCAACGAGGTTGCGAAGGACTTGACCGCTGCGTGGGATTTAGATTCGCTGCTAATCAAGCCGATGCAGCGCATCACGAAGTATCCAAATCTCATTATCACTCTATTGCACCACACACCGGCAGATCATCCTGACCGAGAGGCCCTGAACGAGGCCAAGGACATCCTTGAGACGGCTATCGTTGAGATCAACAAGACCAAAAAAAACTTCGAGCTCGTTGGCCAAATAGTTGGCAGGAAAAGAAAGGAGTCTGACGTCAAGGCTGGCTTCGCCCGCGCTTTTGGGAAGCGAGTCGACAAGCTTCAGGCATCTGGCAATCGGCCTGCCGAAGACGCCGAATATGCAAAGCTAAACGAGAAGTTTGGAGATGACTATCTACGACTACAAGTTGTTCTCCGAGACGTCGAATTCTACACCAGACAGGTGTCTTCCTACGTCCACGAATTCCTTCAATACCAATCGTCGATTGAATTGGTCATGAGATTTCAGCCTGGAAGCTATCCCGAATTGGAGGCCAAGTGGGTCCAGTTCAACATTTCGATTCGGGATTTGGAGAAGGTTGCCCTTGAGGACCACGTAAGTTGCCCTAATCCTCAAGTCGAACACATTACTGATCCAATTCTGCAGTTATCTCAAGTCCGGAAGCACGTGATTGAGCCTTTCGAACTTGTCATCAAAGCCTACGGCAATCCCTCTCTAGCGATGAAAAAGCGGCAAAAGCGCCGCGTGGACTACGAAAGATACGAACAGCTGAAGCGTGGAGGCAAGAACCCTGATGCAAAGCTCAAGGAGCTGGTCGAGCAGTACGATGCCCTCAACGACACTCTCAAGAAGGAGCTCCCTAAGCTGTCTGCCCTGACGGAGAAAATTGGCAACATCTGCCTGAGCAACTTCGTGAACATTCAGGTTAACTGGTACTCTATCTGGAAAGAGAAGATGAAGGTGGTTCTGGGCGACTGTCCCGACGTGCCCGAGCTCAAGGATATCGTGACTACCTTCCAACGGGATCATCCGTACGCGCAAGAGCAATTTGCCAATATTGGTATCCTGAACCCGGCGTATCGGGGAAGAGCGTCACAGTCGACGACGCGCAGCACGGACGAATCGTCGTCATTCAAAATGCGATCCCGTCCGTCAGAGAGCGACTCACGAGGCAGAGGCCTATCAATCAATGGCGATCAGGCGCCAATGCTGCCCGCTCCCGACTTCAAACGCCACAGCGGCTCGTTTGCGATATCCCCAGCCAGCACAGGGGCGGGGACGATTCCCAGTCCGCACCACTACTATTCCCGGGACTTCTACGCAGGCATCGGTGGTCATCAGCATGGTGCAGTTTCGCCACTGTCACCAAATGTTCCGGAAAGTATGAGATCAATGGCTGCCTCGACGAGGCCGAGCACGGGGCGAAGCTTCGATTCCGGGGGCATTCCGAGACAGAGCACAGAGTCGGCGCCTCAACCACATATTCGGGACTCAAATACGTCGTACAGCTCCATAACCCCAGCACTGGAGACCAACCGCAGGTTCTCGGGCATCTTCCACTCGGCACTACCGTTACCGGATGGGCCGGAGGAAAGCCAACGATCTTCGCGAGCTTCATCCCGCGAGCGTGCGCCGGCAACGGATGGATACAATGTGCTCTGGCTGGCTGCCTCGCTGTTCGAGTTCAACATTGTTGCCACCAAGCATGAAGCTGGCTACCCTTACCTGATTTACCAGGCTGGCGAGGTGAGTGGTTGAATTCAAGGATGCTTGATGGAATGTATGTGCTAACGATATGGATACAGATTTTCGATGTCATTGCCGAGAAAGGCGAGCTATGGCTGGCAAAGAACCAGGATGACCCAGTCGACCAGGTTGGATGGATTTGGTCAAAACACTTCGCAAAGCTGGCGGATTCATAAGTACAAGGAAACCTGGGCACAGGCGTTGGCGCGCAAGGAGCAAAAACCAGGCGATGGATTAATTTAACCATCGCACTACGTAATGCATCAAAGATGATATGTACCAGGACACAAGAAAGGGAGAGGCGTTTTGTTCCACGGACTTGCGATCAAAGACGCAAGGGGGAAAATGGGGTTTCAGCAATGAATTTTTCAAACTTTTTTTTCTTTCGCTTCACCACTGCTTCTTCTTCTTTTTTATCATCTCCTTCCTCTTCTTCCTTCACTTCTTCTTCTACTTCGACAGGCTGCATTTTGACCTGCTTTGACTCGTTCATTTTTTGTGCTTTTCTTCACTTCTCTTGCTTAATTCGGCTTTTCATTTGTTTGGCACTTTTTTCCTATCTTCTCGGAGGATAAGGGCGCGGGCAGAGGCAATACGGAGAAGAGAGAGTTGAGATGGGAACCGCCTAGAGAGTCAAGAGTCGAGAGTCAAGGGGATGAAGGGAGGAGCTCGGCGTTCAGAACAAAATACCACGCGCGCGTATGTAAGATTTCAGATGTTGCTGCCATAGAGGCAAGGCAAAAACAGCGGGCAATGCTTGCATCAGTGCCTAGCCAACATACAGTAAGAGGGAAGGTGACTGGGGTGACAGATGAAGATCCCAGAGCAAATTATTTCATCCGATGATAGAGACGTCTGCTGTGTGATGTAGAGCAATCCTTATGTACAGATATCGTGGTTATATACTCGTACCTTCGGTATTCGTGAGCTAGGCGTTGACGACTAAAATGGACAGAGGAGCCGCCTCATAAGCCTCACTCGTAGCCCTATGGCTATCTCCGTCCCAACTCCGCCAAGGGAAAACTTGTAGCTTTAGAGAGGCTGAGCTACAGCAACTAGTGCCCGGCCATCCACTGCTCCCGGCATGTCACAACCACCATCGCCATGTCCTCTGCGTCATCTAAAACAGTACATCGGATAGTTAGAACATTTTGTACTTTATCAACAGAAAGAGCCGAAGAGGGCTGTCCAATGGGGCTAGTCTAAGTACTTGAGGTGATCGACAAGAAGTGGAGGATTGCAATGATGATCGGCTTGTGAAAAGAAGGCCGGACTAACGACCCCGGATCTACGTTTATTAAGGGAAGCTAATGTACACTTAGCTTATTTGTACGGACCCCCGCCAAACCAGAACCGGAAGATAGTGCCGTGTCATCAATCCCTCCCCGTGTGGGAAGGGAAGGTACCTGTGGTCGTTCCGTCCCGGTGCGCGCGCCTTCCCCAGTCGACTCCCCCACCCCAGATTCAACGACACGAGGCTCGAATAATACCTTGTCATCCACATCCATCCCAGCTGTCGCTACCTCAAGCCAAGCCAAGCCAAAGCCAGGCCCAGATCCAAACAATTAAACCCGTCCGCGAGCAATTCCATGACCCACCCAATCCGACATGGCTGCGACAAGCTCGCCGCTACAGGAGCAACGTCGTCATAGCAGTACCACGACCGCCGGGGCCACCAGCATCAGCAACAGCAACAGCAACAGCAACAGCGGCACCACGTCTCGCCAACATCATCAACGCGACGACCAGAGCTCGCGCTTCCTTGCTCCCGTCTCTGCCTCTGCCACTGTCGCTGCCTCTGCCTCTGCCTCCGCTGCTACATCCTCCGGCCGCCCAACTCCCATCACGACCTCCTCTGCCTCGTCCTTCGTCTCCGTCTCCGCGGCCCAGTTGCCCTCTCCCGAAGCATCGTCCTCCCTCTTGCCATCGGCCCCGCCATCGCCGTCGCCTTCGCCCTTGTCTGCTGCCCGGTCGCACTCCCTGTCCATTGACGCGCCAACTTCGTCCCACGCGTCCTCTCCGGTACTGCAAACCCCGTCGTCGGCCAGCGCCAGCACCGGCGCGAACGGTCTCCATTCTCCGACTCGACGAGACTTCGAAACGCCCCACGACAGACGCGACTACACCGACAACGACCACGTCGACCACGATCACGACCACTACCACCCGGCCAACATGGCCAGCTGGGCGGGACAGCCGGCCGTCAGGGGCAGCTCCGAGGCGGCACGCATGGTGCTCCTGACTTTTGTCACCGTTGGCATCACGTATGTCCAAGGCCTCCTACCACTCGTCGAGCCTGCAATGACATGCTTCAACGAGCCCCATCCCATATCCATCAGTATTCGTGAGAACTGTCCGGCTAACCACCCCCCACTCATAGCTTCACATGGGGGATCGAAATGACCTGTTCGTCCTCCTCACTCCCACCCCCTCGTCCTCTCGAGCCCAATCGCTAAGCTAAGCCTGCTTCAGACTGCACCCCATACCTCCTCGACCTCGGGCTCACCAAGAGCAATACCTCCTTTGTCTGGATCGCCGGCCCGTTGTCCGGTCTCATAGTCCAGCCCGTTGTCGGCGTCATCGCAGACGAGAGCAAGTCCAAATGGGGCCGTCGAAGACCTCTCATGGTTATCGGTGCCATCATCGTCGCCGCCAGTCTTCTGATACTAGGCTTCACACGCGAGATTATCGGGCTGTTCATCCACGACGACAAGGCGGCTAGAATGCCGACGATTGTGCTAGCCGTGCTAGCCATCTACGTCGTTGATTTCGCCATCAATGCGGGTATGTATGCCATTGGAACGCCAGCTCTAGAGGTTTGCTCGGCTATGTGCTAAGAACGGCCTAGTCACGTCATGTTCGAAGAGTCTGATAGTCGATACACTTCCCATAGAGAAGCAACAATCAGGTGCCGCATGGGGTAGGTGACCTGGTTCGGTCGGATAAACCATCAACTGACAGCATCCAGCAAGCCGCCTGTCCGCCGTGGGCCATGTAATCGGATACGGCGCCGGAGCGGTTGACCTGGTCGGTATCTTCGGCACAACACTCGGTGATACGCAATTCAAGCAACTCTCCGTCATCGCGACGGTTGCCATACTCAGCTCGACGGCCGTCACCTGCTGGGCCGTTACAGAGCGAGTGCTCGTGACATCTACGCCTGCCAAGCACCATGGCCGCTTCAAGGTCTTCCGCCAGATCTATTCGACGCTTTTGCATCTTCCCCCTCGCATCCAAGCCATCTGTTGGGCCCAGTTCTGGGCCTGGATCGGCTGGTTCCCATTCCTGTTCTACAGTACCACCTGGATCGGTGAGACGTACTTTCGCTATGACGTCCCTGCCGATGCGAGGAAGTCGCAAGACACGCTCGGCGCTATTGGTCGCATAGGTAGCACCTCTCTCGTCATGTATTCCATGATTACCTTCGCCGGCGCTTGGATTTTGCCGTTGCTTGTTCAGTCGCCCGAAGACAACTCCTTTACTCATCGGCCGCCGCAGGCCATTGCAGGGCTCTTGGCTCGCTTCAGCAAGCTCAAGCCAACCCTACTGACTGCTTGGATGGTTGGACACCTGATGTTTGCCGGAGCCATGGCCCTAGCACCTTTTGCAACCAGCTTCCGCTTCGCGACAGTGCTGGTTTGCATCTGTGGAATGTAAGCTTCGTGATCATGAGGTTGGATACTACCTATACTGATAGATTTCCAGTCCCTGGACGCTTGCCATGTGGGCACCTGTCGCTTTTCTCGGCGTCGAGGTCAACAAGCTCAGCAGTGGCGGCGACGAAGCTGTGTACCGTCGCATCTCCAATGATCAGGTCATCGAGCTCCACGACCTTGATTCCGACGATACCCCTTTACATCTAGAGCATGGGCCAGACGCCGACCTGCCACCTACGGCATCCACCGGGGAGCTGTCAGGCATCTACTTCGGCATTCTCAACATTTATACCACGCTGCCGCAGTTTCTGGGCACCTTCATTTCCACCATTGTCTTCACCATCCTAGAGCCCGAGAAGAGCTCGGAAGACGGGGTGCCCCCTGATCCCGAAGGGCCAAATCCCATTGCCGTGTGCTTATTCATCGGGGCCATGAGCACACTGGTCGCGGCGTACATGACGCACAAACTAAAGGTTTTGTAAGATGCGATGTGTATGTTTATGTTCATGTACGATAAGTCAGGCAGAGTCGGGGTCTGGGATTACGGAGTTGGTTTCTTGGGTTTAAGGACGGGGCGCTGGTATACATCGGCGCACACATGGTAGAGAGGGATCCTAGCAAGCAGCTCTCAAGTCAGCGAGGTCCCGCGGGACGGGAACTGACGTCACACTTCCCAAGGAACGGGCTCATAGAGGAAGATCAATAACAAAAAAAGCCACCGTCAAATGTTCGCCTCTAGTCATGGGGAAAATATAATATGTCCACGCTATCTCATATACAGGAAAAGAATAAGGGTCGCTCAGGGGGGTATCCTCAACATCCTCCTCCTCGTGGTCCACTGGCGTCATATGCCCAGGGTAATAGCCGCTATCGCCGTTCCGATGGCTACTTGTCCTTGTCGTTCTCATTCTCCGAAACCTTCTCCCACTCGTCCTCGGTACTGGCGCTCGACTGGGTGCCCGGCCCGGGACGGTGCGTCACCTCGCCCCGTGGATCAAGCGGCTCCAGGCCCGCAACGGCCGGAACATCGGGAGCGGGCGCGGAAGCGGAGGCGGGGGCCGGGGCGGGCTTCATAGCGGGAGCGGCCGACTCGACCTCGGTCTCGGTCTCCTCGTCGCCGTCGGACGGCTGCTGCTGTTTCTCCCCCTCTTTCTCCTTCAGCTTGGCCGCCTCCTCGCGCTCGCGGGCCTGGACGGCGTAAAGCTCAGTGGCGAACCAGTTGACGCTCCACCACAGGCCGGCGCACAGGACGGAGAGGACGATGCAGTGGATGCTGTGGGTGGCGAGCAGGAGGAGGAAGAGGGTGACCTGGAGGGCGGCGAAGGAGGCGTTGGTGGCCTTGAGGATGGAGGGCGTGGGGCCCGGGGTGAAGACGGACTCCCAGAGCTCGACGAAGAAGGAGGACATGGCTGCGGGACTGCTTGAGGTATGCGTGGGTATTTGGAATGTTGCGCTTCGGCTTTTCGGGCGCCTTGGGTTCGCCTAGGTTGGGCTGGGTTGGGTCGAGTCAGGTGGGCGGATGTTGTGGTATGCGCCGAGGCGGAGGAACTCTGGTCGCGAGGAATTTATAGTCGTGGCGGGTGTTGGAGGTTGGTTATGTGTTCGTTGTCCAGATGGTGGAAATCGCGGGATCGCTGCCTGGCCGTGCTTGTGATTACTTTCAGGCACAGGGCGGACGACTGACGTTGGAGGTAAGGTAAGGTAGCTGCAGTGAGCAAGCTGGCTGGGCCGACGGTGGTACGAAGTACCGGCGGTTCTGTTTAGCTCAGGTTGTGGATGTCATCTGAACGTCAGTGGGGTAAGAACCCAGCTTGGGGGGGAAGCGTCCTCTAAACGTGTCCACACGGGAAAACTAAGATCGATAAATGAAAATACATAAGAGGACACCCACACAGGCTGCCTTTGAGTAGCAGCAGTAACACGATGCAAAACAAAAAAAAAAGGAAACCTGGCCTTTTTGTGAAGGGAGCAGCCGAAGCAGCAGGGCGGCATTGGTGAGAATGAGGGGGACGACCTAATTAGTGGGAGGGGAGGGGCAAGGCAAGTCACTCGCGTCTGGATTACATAATCGGGGTCTTTTGGGGTAAATGGCAGCTCCAGGGTAGGACACGTCGAAATTCAGTTGGCAGTTTTGGGGGCCATGCAACGGGCGGGCAGCGGCGCATGACAGCTAGAGGCGGGCGGGCAGGCAAGCAGCGTGGGAATGAATGGCTTACTTCGTGCTTGGTAGTGGCCGTCGCGGGTGCTGTGAGTAGTGAGAGTGAAGCGCAACAGCGGCAGCTCCCTCCGCAAAAGCCCAAGCCCAATCAACCGCGTAGGGCCTTGTTCTCATCCAGTCCTCTCAGCCTCACGGTTCTCTCCTCCTCTGCCATCATTTTCCCGCTCCTTCTTTTCCTTGTCTTGACCTCTGTGTACGAGTATTAGCCCGCGGCGTTCCTCTCAGTCCTTCCTGCCCAGCCGAAACAACGTCACCTCTCATCCCCAAGCCAGCCGCCAATCGTCCATGGACTCAAACTCGTCCCCGCCCTCCGATCCTTACCCGCACGGCCACGGACATGGGCCCGGCGAATCTCACGACGGCGGCGCAGACGGCGATGACGTCGCCCGGCCGGCCGAGGAGCTCCGGAGGCGCTGGAAGGGAAAGGGCAAGGAGCCGGAAACACCGCCCGAGTCCGCCCCGCCCGACGACAACGGCGCCCTCACCCTCCTCAAGCTGCCCGTCGACATCCTCCGCTTAATCCTCCATGAGGTGCGCGCAAACCAGCTCCTTTGCCCTGTCCCACTGCCTCGCCGCTGAACAAAATGAATGCATCTAGGTCGGCCAGCCGGGCAGGGAGGACCTGTTGACCCTGCTCTTTGTGAACTCAACGCTCTACGACCTTGTCATCCCGTACATCTACTCTTCCTTCAGCATCGACTGGCCCGTCAACAACTATTTCAGTATGGTCGAGGTCGATGCCCTCACCTACGGCCTCTCCAGCCTGGCCCTGGGCAGCCGCTTCGCGCGCTCCCTTCACCGGCTACACGGCCTGCCGCCGCCTAGGAAGCGAGAAAGCCATGCCCGCTTTGTCAAGAGCTTCACTATCAACAACGGCGCCGCCAAGTGGGTGAATGACTACACCATCAGCAGCGAGGCCGGCATGATGCTCAACACCCTTGTCGCCCTGGCTCTCCCCAAGATGGCCAACCTCGAGTCGTTCAAGTGGGACATGCCCACGGGCGTCTCCTCCAATGTCTTCATGGCCTTGGCCTCCCTCGATGACGACTGTCCAGGCACGCTTGACGAGGTCTGGGTTCGCTGGCATGAGGAACCCCCGACCAGTTCGACATCGTCCAGCTCCCCCATCTTCCACAACGGCCAGCCTCCACCTCCACCAGGAGTCCCAAATCCTCCACCAGCAAACCCGCCGTCCCCCCCGAGCAGCAATCCCGAGTCTCTCGGCAGTCAGCCTCCTCTCCGCCCCATGTCGCCCAACCAGAGAGTTGCGTACAGCGAAGCCACTGTTGAGTATCCTACCTATAGCATCCTGCCTGCTGTTCGGAGCATAGCTGCCTTGGATGTCGAGGATGCATCATATCTCGACGAGCTGGCTATTTTAATCGAGAGGTCCAAGTCCATCCTGAAGGAGCTTCGCGTCAGTATTGCCGCCAAGTCCGTAAATGAAGAGTTTACCCTCATCAAGGGTGATCAACGGAACCTACAGCAGTATGATCGCGAAGCCCGCTGGCCAGGCGAAAGTAGGGTTGGACCCCGTCGACTGGGAGGCGTCCTGGGCGTCATTCTAGCCCGTGTCTACGACATCCGAAAGAACCACCCCCGTTCGAAAAAGGGGGAGACGAACTCTGCCGCCAAGGCATCGAGCTCAAACTCAATACCGCCACCTATGGCGAGCACGTTCGCTGGCGCCGACAAAGGAGCTGAAACTGCGCGCCTTGATCCTGAAGGTGTTGCGCCAGCGACCGATAATACGCCGAGCCCAGCAACTATATCAACACCGGATGACGGGCCGGATGCCGAACCGGAAGGCCCTGAAACCTCACGGAAGCAGACGGCCAGTTCCACACTGTCTGCGCCGGCAGCAGAGGTTGACTGCAAGCTAGCCCTTGACTGCCTCGAGTTAGCCAGACTCCCGTTGCACACGACCATTTGCACCCACGCCTTTGACTGGACCGTCTTGACGACCCTGACTATCTTGGCCTGTGACCGCCAGGACAGGCTATGGAGAGCTTTACGGGAGCAGTTCCGACCAATACCCCCGAGTAGACAACCGCGCCCGGCACCGGGTGTACGCCAATCCAAAGAAGCCGCAACCTACCACCTGAGGCTCAAGAGCATACACGTGGACATCACCACGTACTCTTTGGTGTATTTCCTAAAGGAGACTCTCGCGCCAAATTCGCTAGAGGTCTTGTTCCTTCATGACCGGAGGCGTTCTTCTCACCCCGCGGTGCCTATTGCGACCATATTCACCGGAGTCATCAAGAGGCACCATTCAAGCCTCAAGAAGGTCCTCTTGGATAGTTCCCATCCTGATAGGTTGGGCCATCATACTGATATCAGACGCATGTTCTGGCCTCTGAACAAAGAAATGGTCCTGTACATGACGAGCGGCCGGATGGGAGCTCTGAGGGAGCTTTCAACCAGCATCAATCCAAAGGAATGGGTATGGTCCCCCCCCCCTTTCCGCATGCCTACAGAGCCCATCACTAATCACTACATTTAGCACATGGTTCTCCAGCGACTGCCCAGCATTCCCAACCTAACGGCCTTGCACGTCCTCAGCCTAGGTAGAGAGTCGGCCACTCCGGAGCCTGTGCAACTTGGACATCAGATTGTAGACGTGATAGCCCTCCGCCCAGAAATCCTGTTGCGTTTCATCGGCATCAGGAACACGTGCTTCGAAATCGTCGAATCCCACTACGGGCCGGCGCCTGAGTCGGATTCCGGGTCATGGAGCAGCGACGACACCTCGCTTCCAAGCGTGTCTTCAGATATGCAGCCCCAATCTCTGGATGAAGCGATGGACAGCGATGATGACCTTCTAGCCGAGGACTCTGATGATGGATCTCAGTCCTCAAGAAGGCACCCGGAGAACGACTTGTCTGCCCCGGGCGTAGGTGGCTTGTCGCTGTCGAACAACAAAAGGTACCGACTGAAGAAAATCGACTTCTATGACGAGAAGGTTGCCATCTTCAAAGCACGGCACGGCAACCTGTGACGTGGGAAGGAACACAGTTGCTTCAGCCACAGCAGCTCTCACCCATCATCCATCCGGCCGGGCGTGGTTGCCATCGGCACTCCTTCTGAGGCCGAAAGAGGCAATTCTTCTCTGGAGGATGATTTGAAATTAAACACAGCTGCCACATTCAGATCGGTGTCTCCGGGAGATAGAAGATAGCGGGAGGCTGTCCCCGGGCGAACATAGTACGTCCCAGTGCCGACTTGGAATGGCCTTATTTCCCACTCTCCACTCTGGGGCGACATCATCCCTCTCATTTTCGGTGGTGCATTGGGGTTGGGTCGAGTCGGGTTGGGTTTGGTGTGAAGCGCTGCACCTTTGGCTTGATTTGGTGGCTTTGAGATGCCATGGTGACCTCTTTTTGCAGAGGGTGGGGGGAGGATCGTCCCACCAGCCATCCATGTCTGTTCGGTCTAGGTAGTAGATGGATGATCGTGGATTGCAGGCAAGAGTGAAACCCCAGAAGCTCGTAGGGTCTCTGATGCCGCTTCGCTGTACTGCTGTGCCGGCTCAAGTCCAACGGTCGATGGCTTAGAAGGATCGCCCCCCCAGCAGCGCATCCTCCGAGGCCAGACCGGGAGTGAGCGGCGCTGGAAGCATCCGCAGATGTCGCGGCACGGCCGGCGAACAGGAAGGGCGTCGGTACCGTGGCACCCGAGCTCCCGATAACGCACCAACGTTCTAGAAGGAAAGGAATACTGAATCATCCAGGTGTGGTTGGAGTACGATACCGTGTCATCGTGCGCAGTATGGAGGAGAGATGGTTGTGAAACACCTGACCGGGTTCCCTTGATCCCAGCCTGGCGGTGCACTGGTGGTGCGGGAGCAGTGAAGCAGCGAGCACAATGTGAGGTGAGCACCGCCCCCCAAATGTAACGGCGGTCACTTTGCTGGTTGGTTTTCGAAACGGGACAGCCACACTCGAAGGATCATTTGGCGCAGCACCTAGTACCTAGTCTTAGCAGTCGATGTTCCCGCAAAAAGAGATTGAAGATGGCGATGCACGTTTCATCAACCGCCCGCCCCCCATTCAGGCTTCAGGTCCTTGAGACCTTGGACCTCGGGGCTGAGAGGTTGGAACATCTCCCCTGCATGACCTGGTTGGACACCCAGGCCCTGGGCCGCGGAACCAAACAAACCAGCACACATGTGAGGCGCATGCTGCAGGTTCCTCATCATGTCCTTGTCTGGTAATTTAGTGGCCCTTCTGCATACACAGCTTGCATCGATGCTATATTCGAGCTTTGCCGTGCTGGCTGCTTCCGTCACCGGCCGGAAGTGGCCGTCCCCGACGCGCCGTAATGTCTTGCGACGGAACAAAATAGACACCGACGGGTTCGTAGTGACTCAGTGGAGTGAGAACCCATGCCACGCCATCCATCTATCACACTGTAGACTTGATCCCTGGCCAACTGGTAGGGTCAATGACGCTTGCGCGAGCAGCAAGTGGACGAATAGTGCCGAACCCAAAGCCCTAAAGTGATCATCCGTGTAGGTCGCCTGGGAGGCAATTGCGGGCCGAGAATTGACTCCCGCCGCGATGAACGTTAAACAGGTCTTTCTGGATACCTTGGATGAGGTAGCCTTGATCGATTTGATTGACGCCGGGGGGGTTTTACTTCTTTTCTTTGGCGCGGCGCGGTGGTTTCGAAGTCTATCTGCCGCGCGTGTTGATCGCCGGACCGTTCGCGATCGATGGCGGAGGCTTTTCGATCGATTTCGGATGGTTTGCGATACGTTTCAGGCTGGCGTCCGGTAAGGCGGGCCACATTGTTGGTGGTGGAGCAGCAAGACGGTCGGCTGGGCTGCCACTATTGGCCGTTGGGTGATTTGGAATATCGAGACCGACTCTGTGCTTCGTAGCCTCCCTGAAGGCCCCTGCTCACGATCTGTGCTAACGGAGCTACCAACAGCCACGGCAGACGCCTGTTCGCAACCGACAAGTGCAACGGCGATGCGTCTGCAGAGAAACACACGGACGGAAGGAATGTGGGAAAAGAAACGAAACCCGTCTCAAACATGAAGAATGTGGCTGAGTGAAAAGAACAACATGTTTTTCGATCCTTTCAATCACACATTCCACGGTTTCCGCCTCGTTCTCTCCGACTTGCAAGTTTCAAGGTGTTAGTGAGAGAGGGGAATAGTGGGGACGGAACGTGGAGAAGGGACGCCTAAATCATGGCGGCCATCAAGTCAAGCCATCTCCCTAGCTGACGCTCAGCAACCCATGTTGAGACAGCCACACCTAGAAAATAGTGGAGTGACCGCGCGCATGTCGCGGCGGCAGCATCTACATAGCATGACGAGGTTTTGAAGGAGCAAGAACGAAATGCAACCAAGGCCGTCTAGGGAGATGCTGCTCGCAGGGCTACGTCAGTCAACCATTCGCTCCTCATTCAGAGCTTCAAAAAGGAGAGGATTCACAACATCTAGGCATCAGCACCTAGCAACAGCTGCAGCGCTAGGCTTTTCCAGGGCAAGATCTGTACCTGCCCAACGTAGGTTAGTTGCCAACGTTGCTGGATAGACTTTGGGGGCGGCCAGGGACCCTCCTCAAGGCCAGTGACGAGTGGCTTGCACCAACCCTTCGGGGTGTCCGGTATCCTGATAGATTTCCAAGATAATGCGATAAGATGAACATCTAGGTCTAATGGCCATAGCGTTGCCCACAGACGCTGTCGAGGCCTTGTGGGCTTGTCGAGTGGCCCTGTCAAACTGGTTGGGCGCGATACGAGGGATGGCATCAGTGCTCTCCCGCTTCCACAAGCTAGTAAACATGGGAAGCAGGCTAGACTCAGACGAACAGGTCCGTCAGCTGTAGATCGTGTCGGCACATGGGGTCCGCGCCCGGCGATTTGGGGTTCCCGAAGATCGAGGCCAGGACCGCAGGACATGGAGTGGACGACGCCAATTGCCAGAAGGACCCTTTTCTGGGGCGTCAATGGGCATGCTGACAGTCAATCTAGGCGCAAATTGCAGTGTCGTTTCGAGTTGAGGGTGCTCCAGAGCACGACGCGCTTGTTCACCGAGTGGCCCGTCTCCCCCCGGTCGCATGGCACCTCTGGACGCCCACCCGCCAATTTCCATGGCGGTGTCATAAAGTGTGCCGTTGCAGGGTTCGTTCCCGTCAAGTGCGACAATCGTGTGTTTTTGGAGGGGACGAGGCGTTCTTCTCGAGCCCCGGGAACGCAACCCTGCGGCCGATCCCTCCAGTCCTCCAAACCTTCACCACTCTGTTTCACGCCGCCATTCGTAGTGACAAATGTTCGACTTCTAGTGTCGCAACTAGGGACGTCAACCAAGCAAGTTCGTCGCTTGTGCAAAGACCCCCAGTCCCGTCTACAACGTTGCAGTTGTCTAGGCTTGGGCTAGAGAGGGGGGCACCAAAGCCGGATTCCATGGTTTGCATGGCCAAGCATGGGTGCTCACCAAGCCAAGAGCCCAGAGGCGAGAAGCGCGAGGCTTGCAGGGAGCGCAAAGCGTGATGATGTCGACCAGCATGGGCCTTGGAGCTGAAAGAACAGGGGTTGGAGAAACATCCCCAGCGGTCCAGCGTTCCCAGCTGTGGGCGAGTCAATTCTTCCGATTGGGGCCATGCACATGCGTCACGTTAGTGTTAGTGGTGCTCTCCAATGTCCTTTTGTTGCCAGTACGTACCTTTGCGTTAGGTTGGTCCGTTTACGAAGTGCCGTGGATCCTAGCCTGGGGCCGTTGGCGCGCCTGCGTTAGAAGGCTGGGTCAGTTGAATCGATTGGATCGAATAGACGCCGTCAACTGTTAGTCTTACCCATCCCAGCTACCCATTCGAGTTTGCGGGCTCCAGACATCAATGCTGGCCTTGTGTCACATCGCTGGTCAGCAATGTGGGTCGGAGCGCTTGGGTGGGACAAATAGGTATATCCGTACTTCGCACGTCTCCGTCACCTCGCTCTGAGAGATATTTCCGGGTTGAGCCCGAAGGGAAAGCAATGTCGAGGGG